>JASIRB010000411.1:0-24997 GCA_030323885.1 Branchipolynoe longqiensis
GAGACCAAGAACCTCATGGTTTACAAATATTTCACAGTGGACAGGCTTGAATTATTCACAGTCTATCAGAACAGCACAACATCGGGACAAGTGGAGAACCATTGCATCCAACCCTCGACTAGAGGATGGAACTATTGATTGAATACGTGAATATAAAAAATCACGGATATCTGCCAAATCGTGGATATCTTTCAATTTCATCCCTGTAGTTACACGTAATACATCAAACAAAGTTGAATTTCTGCATGCGCCACATCGCCTCAATCACCAACCTTTAGTTGTGAGTAGTGCACACATAACACAAACATGTGATTTGGGGTTATATATTCTGGCAACATCTGAGGACGAATACTAATTGTGTGACACTGCACACTCGTGGTGAATTTATAGAGCTTTTTCAATTGAGATACCATGCCACCCGCAGCATATGATATCTGACTCAATTAGATTAAGCTGATATTGAGCTACATTGCCCGATACAACTCCTTCCTACCCAGCGCCAGGTGAGGGACCGACGAGTGTCAATTCTTATAATATATATATATTGCTTTGTCTTTGGTTTGACTAGGGATCGAACCCACGATCTCCCCCATAACAGGGGATGCTTGTTTACAAGGCTATCCGAAAGGCTTAGATAAACAACATTCTATGAAAATAAGATCAGCTTTGCTGTAATTAAGATATGATTTTATTTTAGGTAATATAGGCTTAGTTGATTGGAGTGGGGAGACCCAAGGCAAAATACTTAAGCCAAATCAGTAATCAGTAATCAGTAATCAGTTAAGTCACGCGGTGCAACATATAGATAAATAGCCAGATTAGGGTGTCGTCACTGGGGAGTGAGGAAAGCGGAAGTTAGCATGGAAGAACCGGAAGTAGCCCGCTTGTTTTTTCCCCCCTAAAAGCGGATATCTGGGATTAGAGAGCCATTCCCATCACCACCAGACTTAGCTGTTGCAAAATGAGGCTTATTCTGGATTTGTAATCAATTAATAATCTAGTAATTTATAATTAAGAAATCATGTTGTTAAAATCAATTAACAATTAATTATTACAGGATCCACTGGTAGATAATCCGTGGTTCTGCAACGGTACAGTATTTTATGGAGACTGCAAGAGCGAGAGGAGGAAATGAGATGTGCCACCTAATCCCACGCTGTGACGTCACGGTCGTTTGCGCTTGTATGTGGGCTGGCGTAGGCAAAGATTGCACTAACACAAAGACGGGATATACCCATCTCAAGAAGGTAACAGTCACAGTTGATAGGATACTAGACACATATCCAAACAGATGAAGCCCTAGTCACACTACAGCTTTTAACTGCTTGCGACCAATTTGGACCAAAGAACACACAGTCACCGGCGACCTCCTTGCGACCAAAGCAATGATCGCCGACCTCTGGGTGACCATTGGCAACAAGGAGGTTCTTAGTGCAGTAGCTGCAACCTGCTCATGACCACAATGCTCGCAAGGAAGTCAATGACCACTGAGGACCACTTTGCAACCATTTAGTGACCACTTGGTGACCAACCCTTTTTTGTGGTCGCAAGCAGTCACAAGGAGTAGTGTGATTGGGGTTTCAGTTTGCGTATGTGGTGGTGGTAGTGCGTAATGTGGGTGTTAGTAACAGGTTTCTTCGCTAGAAGCTTGTTCTCTCATAAGCACCGAAGCCATCTCCTTATTTGGTCAGGTGATGCCGCCTCCAGTGTTGACAGTTATAACTGTACAAACGTGCCCACTGACAGGTGTGGCCATGTGGCGTCTATTTACAAAATGCTGAGTAGGTAGTTTGCTGGTTGTTAGAGTTTTACATCCTGGCAACATCTACGGTCATATCAGGACGAGTAACGACTTGTGACAGTGTGCACTCATGACAACTTTATAGTGCTGCTCCACTGGGAAATCAGTTCACTGGCACCATGACCCGATATCCCCCTCAGTCACATTATCCCGACACTGTCAGGGCTAACCAGTACTTGCCCTATCCTATTAATGCTAGGAAGCGACAAGAATCAATTTGATAGGTCATTGGTTTGACTCGACTGGGAACGGAACTCCCGATCACCTGCACCCGAGACCTGCGCTCTACCGATTCGGACAGCGTGCCCGGTTAGCAGGTAGTTTACCATGGTGACGTTGCTATGGTGACTGACCTGTCAATCACTGGGGCTACTGGCACTGATTGGTTGAACTGAACCTTTATTCAACTAGGATATATATATATATATATATACATATATATATATACATATATATATATATATATATATATATACGTTTTGGAGAGCATGTGCTATCACAATCTTATTTATAGGGCGTAAGGTACTGATTGATACACACGTGGCGCTACAATGTAAAGCAGACAGCTAATTCTACAGTAATTTTCAATATATCTTAGAAGGTGAGGCACAAGCCAGCAGAACGCAGGAGGCGTGTCAGACTGCTGCCAGGAACGCTTGATGTGGTCGGGGTTCGCCTATTAAGTTCATGCATTAACCAACATCATTGTACATCTTCACTTTTCATCGATCTGCAACATCATACTACAACTACTACTATTACTACTGATAAAAGACAATAACAACAAATTAAAATACCACAATTAAAGTTGCATAATCTCATGAAAACATCAAATTTTCAAAAATCAAAACAATTATCTAGAATTAATGATATATGTTCACCTTAGCTACTGGTGCACTTATTAAAGCTGCATAGTCCGATGCTTTTGAGTTTCTGTCTTTTTGTGAGATAAATACATTAGGTTGATCGTTATGATGTACCTTACTTTACTTTGAAGTAGTTTTTTAAATTTTAAATGGCCAACTTTCAAGATATTTAAAGTGTGAACATGGGAAATTAATTTTGGCAAGCACGCCATAGGTTTCTGCAGTAACAGGTTACGTTAAACCGCCTCAGTATTCCCTTCTATGTGGCCACGAATGTTTGATAAGTGCATCAGTATCTAATTTAGATATGTAGAATCAGATCCTGATAATTGTTTTGGTTTTGAAAATTTGATGTTTTCATCGGACTATGCAGCTTTAAGTTTTGCTGCACAGAAGGTCGTAATAGATCAATTTAATAGAACCTGTTATCAATATCACTGAAGTCTATGGTGCCAAAGTTTTGGCATGCTTGACAACATTAATTTGGCATGTTTTGATGTCAAATATATCCCAAATTAGCCGTTTAAAATAAAAGTTACTTCAAGCTAAATTAAGCAGACTATAATGATTAGCATAATGTACTTTAACTACTTATCTCAGAAAATGGCAGAAATTAAAAAGAATCCAACTATGCAACTTTAATATTACTACTGATAACAATAATAACACAAACTTATACCAAATCTACCCTTTATAGGTTGGCATTGACATGTACTATTTTTTTTCAGATATTGCGATCATTAATTAACTAGTCGTGTACCTACACGGAATGTGAGGTTATAACTACTAGATTGGTTTAGCGGTACATTGCCTGCCTACCATGCATGAGTTGAATCCCCTTCTGATTCAAACCAGAGCCTTACAAAAGTTGTCCCTTGTTGCTATTTCACCAAGTGCTGGACAAGTGCAGCTCTGTGTAAGGAAAACATACGGCATTGTATTTCAGCGAGCGAGGCAACACTATAAAAACACTATAAGTGCATACATTGCCAATATGGGACCAGTCCTGGTATGTACAAGCTCAGCTGTTGCTATGACATGTTGCACATGCCATGTAAGGCTGTTGAGTACCTGTGCCTGGTGTGGGAGTTGCTTCCTACGCTGCTCAACACAGGACCATCACCTATTCATGAGCATCCGGAAACAATGCCAAGCGCTTGTTTACTAATAAATGAATGCCTTTAAACAAAAAAGAATTGGCCAATTACTTTTTCTTTTACACAAGTGGCTTATTGGCTTGCAAAACTCGCATGCGCATCGACACAGCTCAAGCATAATTACAGTGGGAAGCGTGCAAGTACAGAGTGCAAAGCGTATGGGACCCAAGACAATGGGAGCTACTCTGAGTTGATGGACATTATTGGCACATGCCGAAAAGGGGAGGAATCTCACCCGCAGTTGGCACGGTCTGGTTGTAGTTTGTCTCACACCAAGCCACCAGCAGTTGGTTAGGTGGCTCAGGTGGTGAGAGGGGGGGGGGGAGGAGAGGGAGAGAGGGGAGGGGGGGGGAGGGGAGGAGGGAGGGGGGAGGAGGAGAGGGAGAGGAGAGGAGGGAGAGAGAGGAGGGGGGGAGGGGAGGGGGAGAGGAGGAGGGGAGAGGAGGGGAGAGGGGAGGAGGGGGGAGGGAGGGAGAGGGGGGGAGAGGAGGAGAGGAGGGGGAAGAGGAGGAGGAGGGGGAGGTGGAGGAGGGGTGGGAGGGGAGGAGGAGGAGGAAGAGGAGGGGAGGAGAGGAGGAGGAGGAGGAGAGGAGGAAGGGAGGAGGGGAGGAGGGGAGGAGGGGGAATGGGGGAGAGTGGGGAGGAGAAATGGTTAGAGGGCGGGGCAGGGGAGAGGGGGGTAGGGAGGAGAGGAGAGGAGGGAGAGGGGGAGGGGGTAGGGAGGAGAGGAGGGAGATGGGGAGGGGGGAGAGGAGGGGGAGAGGAGAAGGAGGGGTAAGGTGGAAGGATAGGGGTGGGGGAAGGGGGAAGGGGGAGAGGTGGGTGGGAGTGAGGAATTGAAGGGGGAGGGGGAGGGGGAAGGGGGAGGGAGCAGGAGCGGGGAGACCTCATAATCGCTCTTTGGATGCGCAACATAGACTAGACGTTAAAGGTCTCGATATGGACTAGGAATAGTAGGATGGCTACTTGTGTACTTGTAGCGACACAATGCTCTCCAGCAGATGGTAATTCCGGTTTTGTTTATTGTGCGTTTAATAGTTGTTTGTAGCGGTTTCCTTTTGATTGCCATTAAACGGCTGAATATTTTATTGTTAGCTTACTATTACTACTATTCATGTGGATTTCAACTATGATATTACTTAGCTACAGACATGTGAAAAGGGTATTCAGTACGGAACTAAACACAACTCGCCATTCACACAATGCTGGCGACTAATTTGTCGGACAACATAACCGACCCTCCCCGTTCATATCAAACATTTTTAAAGGCCCGGTCACATACACGTTAGTGGACGTAGTTGAACGTAGTGGAGGCAAACGTAGTTGAACGTAGGTGAACGTAGTTGAACACAGTTGGACATACCGGAGAAGTACAGATGCCGGTATGTTCAACTAAGTTCAACTACATTAGCCTCCACTACGTTCAACTACATCCACTATGGTGTTTGTGACCGGGCCTTTAGGATCTTATTCTTTGACCTATGCTAACCTAATTAGTTTATTAATACTAATAACCATCGGAATACGCATAACAATAAACAGAACCACGATGTGCGTACTGATAGCTGGCATTAGACCATTAGCGGTTGTTCATGTGGTTCACCAGACGGTCAAATCGGTAAGAGTGCTAGCTTAGAAGGTCGGGGTTCAAATCCCGGCCGAGTCAAGCCAATGACATTGATAATTGTCACTACCTAGCCGGGGTCTCGGAAATACTAGGATAGGACAAGGACTGGCTAGCTCAGTATGAGGATAATATGACTGAGTGGGATGTCGGGTCGTGATGCTAGCAGCCTGGTCTCCCAGTGGGACAGCACTATAAAGTTGTCATGAGTGCGTACTGTCTTAATATGACCTTAGATTTTGCTAGGATATAAAACCCAAACAAACGAACTTATGTGTCTCTGGTGATATAACAAATAAAGAGTTGACGTACAATGAAGGTGGTTGGATTATTGGGATTTTACGTTCTCGTAACATGGCAGTAGCACACACGGTGACTATATCATGCTGTCTCACTGGGATACTGGACCAGCGGACACCCTGATCCAATATCCCCACTCAATCACATTTTCCTCCTACTGAACGAATAGATCCGTGACATAGTCTAGGAATTCAGAGTACACGAATCAGTGATGTTCATCTTTGATTTGACTCTGCCGGGGATTGATCCCACGACCTGTCCACAAGTCAGTACCCGTCCTGTGATATGACCTTAGGTGTTGTCAGGACGAAAAACTCAACCAACCAACTTTACGCAGTCAGCCATGAGGTCTATGGAGAGGTATGTAGGCTGTAAATGCCAACATCTGCTTCCCAGAAGGTGGCGCCCTTATCGTGTCCTACCCTTGTCCTTGGTACCAGCTGGAGGCCGCGCGCTACTCCCGGGCCCTAGGGGACGGCAACCCCGCCGAGAAATGCCCGTCGCGCCCCCTCCAACCGCCGGGCCTGCCTCAGCCCACGGCCGCTGGGTCCGCCCCCAGTGTGTCCGCTCAGCACGGCCATGAAGCCCCGTGAGCGCGGCAATCCCCGCAGGTCACGGAGACACTGCCGGCGTGACCCGGATGGACCGGGGCGGGGGCGGGTTGCGGGGGCGGGGGCGCGACAAACTCCTGGCGCTGCGGACAGGGGCGGACAGGGTGGAAATTTGCACCAACGATTCCCAGAAAGTGTCACTAATCAGCGGTTATGATCAAGTACAAGCGACTTTACCACTCTGTGCAGCTGTCGGCCTAGTTTGGTTGGTTGTTGGAGTTTTAGGTCCAGGCAACAACAAAGGTCATATCAGGATGAGTACCGATTTCTGACACAGTGACAGTGCGCACTCATGGTGACTTTATAGTTCTGCCCCACAGGGTAATCAGGCCACCAGCACCATGAACGAATATCCCACTCAGTCACATTATCCTGACTGAGCTAACCAGTCCTTGCCCTATCCTATTAATGCAGAGCGCCAGGCTAGGAAAAGGCAAATATCAATTTTATAAGTCATTGCCTTGACTCGACAGGGAACCAAACCCCCAACCTTCCACACATGAGGCCCGCTCTCTACCGATTCGACCACCGCGCCAGATTGCCTTAAATAAGATCGATATAATTTAATCAAGAAATTCCACTGTCAAATGGGAAGGGAGTACCTTTTTCTTTTTTAAAGGCATCCATTTGTCAATTTTTCTTATTTAACAGGCAGTGAAACGATGATAAAAGAGAGAAGTGATTGCTTAACTCTGTGTCGGCACCAAAGGCCATGATCATGGTGAGAAGTGTTCAAATATTATTCTGTTATATTATTATCAGGCCATCGCTTTTACATAGAATGTAAATGCACACGATCAACTATGTGTCAAGAGAACTCTTGAAGTTAAAAGCTCACAAGAGGGAGAGAGAAAGAGAGGGATGAGAGCGAGGGAGAGGCGAGAACAGATGAGCGTTATATGGGAATTAATAGATTTACTCCACTTGGCTCTGCAGATGGTTGGGTGTTGGAGGTTTACGTCATGGCAACATCTAAGGTAATATCAGGACGGTGGCTCTCAGATGAATACAGGATGAATTAAGCATATTATGGTTAGGGTACATATATGGTAAACTACTCGTAGTGCCTAGATCAAACAGACTCAGATCATTCTTTCACGGCATGTCCACCCCGGAGCCCCTTCCCCTCGCCACCGTCACGCCCCTCTCCCGGAGCCTCGCAGGCTGCTTCCGCACCCGGCACTCGCCACCCGCCCGCCCGTTGAACCAAAGATGTAGACTATAGTGGAATCTTTGGTTAGACTCGTTACTCCTCGGCCTCACATCCCTAAGATTCCTCTCCATTCGACCCATGGAGAAAACGTGTGTGAATGTGTGTGTGTGTGGTGGTTGTGTGTGTGTGGGGGGGGGGGGGGGGGGGTATATCCAGCCTTCAAGAGCTGCTTGCTGTCTGTGGGCCCAAATGAACGGTGGGCCTGAGAAAGGCGACGTGCCGGCTTCCCAGGGCCACACAGAGCGGGGCGTTACACCCCGCCACCGGCAGACGCGGCCGCACTTGGGCCCAGTTTTCACGGGCGGGGTGGGGTCACGTGGGGCGAGATCTGGCGGGGCGGGGTGAGGAGAAGGGAGGGGCGGAGAGGAGAAGGGAGGGGCGGAGAGGAGGGGGGATGGTGAAGGGGAGGGTGAAGCGGAGGGTGTAGGGTGCGGTGCGGTGAGGGTATTTGTATGAATGTATTTCAGTTTAATAGAAAGAAAGAAAGAAAGAAAGAAAGAGAGAAAGAAAGACAGACAGACAGACAGACAGAAAAATGGAAAGAGTGGTGGACTACTTACGTGTGATACTATATATCATTACTTATCTGAATCATGCCATGTATACTGTATACCTATCACTTCCTAGCCAGGCGCTCAGCATTATCAGGATAGGGCAAGGACTGGTTGGCTCAGTGTCAGGATAATATGACTGAGTGGGATATGAGGTCATGGTGCTGCCGGCCTGATGTCCCAGTGGAGCAGCACTATAAAGTTACTATGAGTGCGCACTGTCACAAGTCGGTACACTTCCTGATATGTCCTTAGATGTTGCCAGGACGTAAAACCCCAACAACCAACGCATTCTATGTGACATGAGGCACACATTCTAAGACGCATGAGGTATATGTTATGTGACATGGGACAGCTTCTGTGACATAAGGGGTCCATTTGATCAAATAAGGGGCAGACAGTTTATATTACGTTAGTCACAATCTACAAGATGAGGACCATATTCTCTGATATAAGGAAAACATTCTAAATGACATCAGGGCCCATATGCATGACATGGTGTTAGCGTCATGTGGTGTTAACAGGTAACACCGGGTAGCTATCACCCCCATCGCGAAGTATGTCACGCCGTATGTACAGGCCCCTAAAATGTTCATGTTAGCTAAATGTGCAGTTATTTATAGATTTGGGGAATCCCACTGAGGCTGTTCCCGGCAAGCACCGCTATTTGACAATATCGCCGCCGATGCGGCGGCGGCGGCGTTAATATCGCTTCGATTTTTGGTTAAATTTTTGTATATTATTCTATTAAATAAAATTGGTCAAATTAAAGCCAAAATCGAAGTGATATTAATGCCGCCGCCGCATCGGCGGCGATTTGTTTTGTTTACATTCAACAATATGAATATCGCTTTGATTTTGGGTATAATTTGACTAAATTTAACTTTTTGAGGATGTTATTCTGTTAAATATGATAGCATTAAACAGATTTGGGCCTAATCGGTACCTAACACTGCCCTTAAACTAGCTACGGAGTGGTGTTAGCATACCCGACCTTAAACTCGCTGTGTTTGCGTAACACCGCTCCGTGCATAGTGACTCTTTGCCGCTAAACTAGAAATCCCGGCCAAAACCAGTTTTGGCTCGCTAACACCCTGTCATGCATACGAGTCCTGGGGATCTATTCTAAATGGCATATGGGGCATATTCTATTCCATATGGGGCATAGTTTATTATAAGAGACACATTCTACTCCATACCGGGCATATTCGTTGTCATATATATATAGCACACATTCTATATGTCATGGGCACTTTCGATGACATAAGGGGCATACATTCTATGGCATGTGCAACACATTCTCTGGCCTATCTGAGGTGTCACACAGGGTGACATTTGCGAGGTGTGAATAGTGACCATTATCTATATAGTATAATACCATAACGCTACGTTAGATGACCTTTGGTGTATGGCAAGGCGTCACCCACCATCAACCACAACGCGGCAGGCTCTGCGGGAATTAACTAATGGCGCCCATCTAATCTGCTAATAACACACGCAGATCCTCACCACCTTTTTCTATGTGGATGCTGCTGGACACAAAGGGAGGGGAAGGTGCTGAAAGTGGATCGGATGTGTATGGATTAAGCCAGAGAACACCACGAGAGGAATTGGAAATGATAATGAAGGAAAGTTAGAAAATTAGACTAAATAGTTTAAGAGTATATATATGTAATTTTCAGCGGTAGAGTGAGTGAGCATAACGGCATGGGCGAGCAGGTGGCGCCACGTGGGGAGGTCAGGTGGTACCAGTAGATGACCTAATGAGTAGATGTGACCAGCCAGCCGATGTCTTAGTGGCTGGAGAGTAGATGGATCTTCTGGCTTATTATACTCGCATAATAGCTTATACAGCATATACTATATATATATATATATATATATATAGTAAAATGGGAGAGGACTTCTGAGACCTTAAAGTTGCATAGCCCGATGGTTTTGAGTTTCTGTCATTTTTCTGAGATAAAGATATTAAATTAATTATTATGATTTGTTTGTTTGTTGTTGTTTTACGCCCTAGCAACATCTAAGGTCATATCAGGACGGGTACCAACTTGTGACAGTGTGCACTCATGACAACTTTATAGTGCTGCCCCACTGGGAGACCATGCCACCAGCACCATGACCTGATATCCCACTCAGTCACATTATCCTGACACTGAGCCAACCAGTCCTTGTCCTATCCTAATAATGCCGAGCACCTGGCTAGGAAGCGACAAGTATCAATTTTTAAGTCATTGGTTTGACTCGACCAGGGTTCGAACCCACGATCCCATGGTCTACCAACACCGGAGACGGAGGCTCTAACTCATTCGGCCATCCCGTCCGGTACAATTATTATGATCTACCTTACATTAGTTCGAAGTAACTTTCGTTTTTATTAAATGGCTAACTTTTGAGATATATAGGAGTTCAAACATGCAGAATTAATTGTGGCTAGTATGCCAACATTCTGACACCATAGGCTTCTGCAGTGACATGTTCTATTAAGGTGACTCAATATTCCCTTCTATGTGGCAACAAATGCTTAATATGTACACCAGTATCTAAGTTAGATATGTAGAATCAAATCTAGCTCAATGTTTTAGTTTTTTTTAAATTTGACGCTTTCATCGGACTATGCAGCTTTAATTGATGCAGTGAATGGGTGATTGACTGATTGAGGATCGGAGGTCATACCAGAACCAGCAGTGATTTGTGAGAGGTCCATAGTTCTGTTGGTTTTATAGTGCTGCTCAATGGGATACCATGACACTGATAGTGTGACCCAACACTCAGCTCGGTTATAGGGTCTTTACTGGCAGTGGAGCCAACCAGTTCTACCCCTATCTATCAATTAATCAATAGTTCCGTCTTCTAGTCGAGGGTTGGATGCAATGGTTCTCCACTTGTCCCGATGGTGTGCTGTTCTGATAGACTGTGAATAATTCAAGCCTGTCCACTGTGAAATATTTGTAAACCATGATGTTCTTGGTCTCCCTCTCCCTCTGCTGCCATTCACCTTCCCTTCCAACAATGTACGGTATATTGAACTCTGACGAATGATGTGGCCAAAATAAATAAGTTTCTTTGTCTGTATAGTGGCAAACAAGCTTTTCTTATTTTTAATTTTTCTTAGAACTTCTTCTATCTAGCCATACCGTAATAATGGTGCCAGACAAGCTAGCGACAAGTGCCGGTGTCAGGAGTGTTTGGTTTGATTGGCTGGGATAAATCCCATGACATCTTACTTGGGGACCAGACGGGATGGCCGCGAGAGGGTGGGTGAATGTGTGAGTGAGTGAATGATTGAGATGAAGCCATGGAAGTGTCGAGGGAACACACAGACAGTTGGGGTCAGTCGGGGTCACCCAAGTTCCCCATGTGACATAAACGTGCCACGTCGGCGTTGAGATGCTATGGGGCTGTTACACTACGATGTAATGCGGTAAAAGGTGAAATTTGGCCATTACGTCGAGATACGCTGAGGAACTTTGAGATATATTACACGTTCATTAAGCCTATGTCGAGGTACGTCAAGGTATGTCGCGATACATCAAGTTACGTTGAGATACAGTGACACACGTCAAGGTTTTGGACATACCCAAAACTTTTGATGTAGCTCGACATACTGGCTGTTATGTTGGGCTTACGTTGCACTCACATTAGGCTTACGTCGAGATAGGTTAGATGTTTGTTAGATTAACGTCAGTCTACATTGAGCTACCTCAACTTACAGTAGACTGACGGAGACCCGGAAGGAACGTGCAGCCCGCGCGCTGCCAACATGCTGTTAAGGTATCTCGACGTAGGTCTAACGTGTCTCTGATGTGTGTCTAATGTTAGTCTAATGTAAGTCCAATGTGGCTTGACTTATTCAACTTAGTTTACGAACGGCTGGCGCACGCGTTACCTATGTAACGTGCACCAACATTCTTCTAACGTAAGCAAAACGTGTTGTGGACGTGGTGTGAACGTTTTGCCTTCAAGAATATAAAGGCATCCACATCGAGTGCATTGAGCGCTCGCTGTCCTTATGTTGAGCACGCTGGACTGTCCTTAGACTGACGCTGCTCACTCACGGGCCTGACGTCGACTCAAGTTATGAATTACATCAGAGTCACACGTAGCTACGTGAAGGTAGGTTAATTACGTGAGTCCTACGCTAAGTCAATGCTAAGGTTTCGCTAAGGTGACGCCCCACGCGCTGGAGGCTCATTAGCCTTACATTGGGCTTTTTTTTTTGACGTTCTAACTCGTTGACACACGTTACAACTACGTCGGACCGACGTTTCACCTATGTCCACTGTGTTGCACTGACATCCTAATTGGCCCTGCAACGCCGAGAATTTCTACGTATCTCGACGTAAATAAGTGATTTCTACGTCTTCCACTCGCTGGCCCATTACTTCGTAGTGTGAAAGGGGTATTAAAGTAGACCCGCCCTGCATGCCCCCCTGGTGTCGGCAGCAGGTACCAATCAGGGGCCAGCATCTGGCTCTCTGTCTGTCTACCTGTCCACTGACGTAATGAGTACACAGTAAGCCTCGGCATTGGTATCTCCCCCTTGAGAGGAGCAGGCGGATCAGCAGACTTAATTGGTCCACCTCTGACTTAAGCTAAGATTCCATATGCGTGGTATGTGGCATGACATTCACATTCGCATTAATCGGTCTATTGAGCGATCCACTTTGCCACATTCGCATTTGCATATTTGCATTTGCATTCGCCTCCAGGCATATGGAAGCGCCACCATGCGTTTACATGCTTTTCCATTTTTTGTCGCATTCGCATACCGCTTATATGGAATCTTAGCTTAAGCCTGACTTAGCCTGAAGTGTCAAACCATTTCATTTGATAAGGAACCATGTGGACGGTCCTTGGGGTGGGGGCAGGTGGATGAGGGGAGGAATTGCATCTGATGCCGTTATTGGCTAATTGGCAGTGAATTAGGCGCCGCTGCGTCAGGATGGAAAATTAGTCTCGATATAGTGAGGTGGTAGTTAGCAGCTTGTTTATATTCACACAATGCATTACATAACACTTACATATGTACATACTTATATACATACATACACACACACACATACATACATACATACATACATACATACATACATACATACATACATACATCGCACCTGTATACAGCATGCTCCAGCATTCCCAGCCACGTCCAAAGGTGGGAACAGAAGTGCCACATACACAGTGGTCCCACAGGGGCCTGTGACATTTCAGTGTAGGAGGAATGGGAGTAGGTGGGGGGTGGGCATGGCATTTCTGTAGGGCACCAACTTGATCGCCCAGCTTTCATTTCAGATCACCGCAACAAAACGCTACCAAAGGGTTATAACATAATCCGATATTTGGATAATCGTGCATACTAAATTAGCCACTTATGTCCTAAGCACTTCCGGGCCGGAAGTGCTTTCTTTCGTCACTTCCTGAGGAAGTGAGTAAGACGATTCTCATTGCAAATCTCCCTCAGACGGAGAAGCGGCGGCAGGCGCAGAAATTCGATGTCCTGAGACAGGGAGGCTGTTGTTTTCTTGATGAAATTCGCTCCTACATTATGTAGACGCTGGGATCGGAGCGTGCATCTATAGACAATGACGTGCGTGTCTGTCGTAGACGGACGTCAGGTTCCCCGCATACTACAACACGCGTAGTGTATTCAATATCCCATGACATCACCACCTAATAAAAACAATTACAAACAAACAAAAACCCATCTAACACCAACTGTCCGTGCATAATGGAAGAGGAGATTTAAACATTCTTACGGGCAATATTCTGCTAGGAGAAAGAAAAATGATTTAATCTCGACCCCCCCCCCCCCCCCCGTGCATTGTGACGAATACTACTGGCATAACCAATGGCCACTAGTGACTGAAGTTATCAGTTACGCACTGCCAGGGTTGACAACATTGGAACATGAAAAACCGGAAGATCTTAATGGATATTATTATATAAGGGTCCCCCAGACACATTTTAAAATCTTAGATGCTCTGTGGTGCATTTTGGACACAATAATCTGTGAGATTGATATAACTTTACTATATTAATGGTATTGTAGGGTTGCCAACGTTGGATAATTCAGTGCTTAAAAAAAAGATATTATTCAACTGAAATTTAAAAAAAATTAACAAATGCCCTCCCCCCCCCACACAAAACAACTACCGGAATATCGGCGCAAGGTGATGATGCCGACATAACATATGACACACCTTATGGCGACACCGTAAGGGTTTCAACCACAAGCAAAAACCGAGGTTATATGTGCAACCACAAGCAAAACCCGAGGTTATATGAGGACGGGTAGTAACTTGGGTGAGTGTGCACATAACATTGAGCACACTGACTAACCTTTATCTGAGTGGGTAGAAGTGTAAAGTAGGTAAACAATAGTCACCTTCGTGGTAGCTGAAGATCTCCATGCTGGGCTCGGTGTACGGGTTGAATGCCGGCTTGAAGCGAAGCTTTTTTATACCTGCAAATTATTAACATAATTTATTAAGGAATAGTGACCAAAAATGAAAGGCTACCGCAAGATACGGCACATCTCATATGAAGACCATGTTACCAGTGAGGAAGTCAATGCCAAGGTCCATCAAGCTATTGGACCACAGAAATAACCCATGAAAGTTTCTTTTTATTTAACTATGCCTCCAGTGACCATTGATTTTTATCATCGGCTTTTGGAGGTCAAACATATGGTCATTCTGATATATTTCTTGGAGGAAACCCGCTGCTGCCACATAGGCTACTCTTTCCCATAAGCAGAAAGGGATCTTTTATATGCACTTTCCCACAGACAGGATAACACTTTGATGAACCAGTTGTGGACCACTGGTTGGAACGGAAAATAGCCCAAACTGCAAATGTGTCCAATGAGAAGGATCGATCGGATGACCCACACCGTCACAGGTGGACACTCCACTGCCTGAGATACGCCCCGCTCCACAAATACTTCATGACAACCATAAAGAGATGCATACATCATAAAGAGATGGCCATATTTCCCGTTCATCAGGGCTGCCCTTAAGCATCTTGCAAGGCACACTGAAAGGGGGGCGAGAAGACAAGGCGGACAAAGGAAGAGGTGGGAAGACAACATCAGGGAATGGACAGGCCTGGAGTTTGGCAAGTCCCAGAAGGCAGTGGAGAACAAGGGGAAATGGAGAAACCCGGTTGTAAACTCATCTGTGGTGACCCAGCAACCTTTGTGGTTAAGGGATAGGTGATGATGATGATGATGATGAACCAGGGGAACACTTCCCAGACTTTGAAAGTACTGCAAACCCAACTCAATTTGAAGGCCTTTGAAGACCTCGATATAATGAGGTGGTAGTTAGCAGCTTGTTTATATTCACACAATGCATTACATAATACTTACATATGTACATACTTATGACTCATAGACATCACTCTCACAGCAGAGAGCTAAATGGAGAGCGGCAGTCAAGTAATGAAAGCAGTCTTTGTCGCATCACGACCGACAGCATGATGATGATGATGACATACTTATATACATACATACATGTACACATACATACGGCGCACCTGTATACAGTAAACAAACTCACGTGGGTTTGCGCATGCTCCACCCTTCCCATCCCTGTGTGACGTCATACAGGAAAAGGGAGGTCATACTAATAGTCAGCCATAGGGTACACAGTGTCAGGTTACTGGTGCCGGACAGATGAGTCCTGACATACTGGGTTAGAACTTTAAAGAAGAAACCCTCAAACGACTTGATTATGTGATTGATCATTCTGGAATATTAATCTTTTGTTAAGATACATCGAACATTCATGCAAGGAATACATGGTAAAACCATATGACCTGATCTTTAGTATTGAAAGCTAATCAAATGCCTGAAGTTTCAAAGCATCAGCCCGAAATGATAGGAATTGTGCTATTTGGTTTCATGTGTTTAGAAGAAATCTCATTCATCTAAGTTTGTTTGTTTGTTGTTGTTTTATGTCCTAGCAACATCTAAGATCATATCAGGATGAGTACCGATTTGTGACAGTGCGCACTCATGACGACTTTATAGTACTGCACCATGACCTGGTATCCCACTCAGTCACATTATCCTGACACTGAGCGAACCTGTCCTTGTCCTACCCTAATAATGCCGAGCACCAGGCTAGGAAGCGACAAATATACATTTTTAAGTCAGTGGTTTGACTCGACCCGGGTTCGAACCCACGACCCCACTGCCTGAAATATAAAGACAACAAGAACACAATCGTGGTGTTCTCTGTGGCAGAGTGGTTAGAGTGTCTGACTTTTTTCTCAGTCGGACTCCTAATCTGAAGGTTGGTGGTTCGATTCTCCATGCCCCCCCCCCTCACCTCTGCCAATTTGGATTTCCACCACTGTGTATAACTTACAGTGTCATCAAAGGCCTGTTGATCTCATACCATGTCTATGTGGTGTGGGGAGGTTAACAATCCCATGGGTAGGTAAAAGTGTAGGCGCAGGGTTTCTATCGACAAACTGTCTAATGGTGAAAACAAGTCTATTCAGACTTATCCATTGATATGCAGTATAAATCTTCAAGAAAAATTCAGGTCACAGACAGAGTTAGCCACAGCTATTCAGTGAAGAAAGCAACCACTGGGCGCCAACAGGTAGTTTGGTATAAACGCCAACAGGTAGTTTGGTATAAAGAAGGTACATATACTGGGAACTCTAGTCACATTCTAATGCACCATTAGATTCACTTTCCAAGAACAACCAGACTGACAGAATCTTTGGCAATTTGCTTCATTAGTGTGACTGCAGCTTTATAGTGCTACTCTATTGAAATTTCAAGACACCGGGACCGTGATCCGATATCCCACTCAGAGACATTACCCTAACACTGTGTCAACGAGTCCGTGCCCTAAACTACCCAGTCCATTCTTCAGGTTGCTGACTTGGCGGAGAATCGAACTCATGACTTGTCACATAGGAAGCAGGCGCCCTAAGTGCACAGCCATCTCATCCAGCACGACTGACAATGTCGGCCAGGTGGAGGGTGGGGTGAGCGCAGGTGGTGCCACCGGTCAAGTGCATAGTCTTACGGAGAATAACAGTGGTATGAAGTAATAATAATAGTATAGAATAATAGGAAATTCCCTTCGTATTTTTATACTCGCATAATACCTAATACACCACATATGCACCAGATGAGAGATATATATATACGAGTAGCCAGAGGCTTAGTGCCGAGGTAAAATATAAATATATACAAGTACCTATACCCTATTATAACAACGATGTCAAATTAAACACATAATGACCGGCCAGTGGTTATTTCTATAAGAATGGACCATTTGTTTCCATTCCCCCTCACATAAACCGCATACATTCTCTTTGTTATGAGGCGCGATTGAGTGCTATAAAAGTGACGCCTCCGGTGTACCCTCCCATTGGGCTCGGTAGGTGGCGTGCTGGTGGGTGTCATATGTGTGGGAACTGGGGGAGGGTGGATAGGATGCCTTGCAGCCATGAAGCATCATATCAGCATCAATACCCCCCCCCCCCCTCCCCTCCCCCGACACATACGCTACACCCCCCCCCCCCCCCTACCACCACCCCCTACTACGCACCACCCCACCGGGCCTGTCACCCCCTCCTTCCATCCGGGCTCCACCCGCCGACCCATTGTGTCGAGCGGCACATCATCGGTCTGTCACCGGACCTGCCCCGACATCCGCCGACACCTCAAGGCGGCAATAACCCGACAGCCGCCCACAGGGTCGCCCCATCGCCCCGCCGGGTCGCCCCGCCGGTTCGCCCGGTGCATTCACGCCGCGCACACAGGCGCATCTCCGGCCGGCCACCCCGCGCTCCGTGACCGACCGGTGGCGCTACACAGCGGCAGACAAACCCGCAACCCGCCGCGGCGGATAGTAGATGAATAAGAGAAATAAACACGGCCCGGCCGTCCTCTCGCCAAACTCAACCACTGCCTCCCGGTGTGTAGGCGCGGCTTGCGGACTGGAGGAGATTTATTCACACACCGACACACCTCTTCTGTCCTCTCCTCCCCACATACCTCTTCTGTCCTCTCATCCCCACACACCTCTTCTGTCCTCTCATCCCCACACACCTATTCTCTCCTCTCCCCCAAAACACCTCTTCCCTCCTCTCCCCCACACACCCACACACCTCTCCTGTCCTCTCCTTCCCACACTCCGTCTCCCGTGTTGGTAGATCGTGGCTCGAACCCTGGTAGAGTCAAACCGATGATTTAAAAATTGATACTTGTCGCTTCCTAGCCTGGTGCTCAGCATTATTAGGATAGGGCAAGGACTGGTTGGCTCAGTGTCAGGATAATGTGACTGAGTGGGATATCAGGTAATGGTGCTGGAGGCATGGTCTTCCAGTGGAGCAGGACTATAAAGTCACCATGAGTGCTCACTATCACAAGTCGGTACCCGTCCTGATAAGACCTTAGATGTTGCTTGGAAGTAAAACAACAACGAATAAAACCTTCCCACACACCCACAACCTCTTCTCGCTTCTCCCCGCCACACACCCACACACCTCTTCTGTCCTCTCCCCCCACCCCCACACCCCCACACACCTCTTCTGTCCTCTCCTTCCCACACATCCACAACCTCTTCTCTCCTCACCCCACACACCCACACACCTCTTCTGTCCTCTCCTCCCCGCACAACCACACGGCTCTTCTCTCCTCCTCCCCCCCACATACCCTTTCTGTCATCCCCTCCCCAAACACCTCTTCTTTCCTATCCTCCCCCCACACCGACAACTTCTTCTCTCTTCTCATCTCCACACACCCATTCTCTCTTCCCCCCCCCCCCCCCCAATACCTCTTCTCTCCTTTCCTCCTGACACACCCACACACCTCTTCTGTCCTCTTCTCTCCCCCACACACCCTACACACCTCTTCTCTCCTCCCCATGCACCCACACACCTCTTCTGCCTCTTCTCCCCACACACCCACACACATCTTCTGTCCTCTTCTCCCCACACACCCGCACACCTCTTCAGTCCTCTCCCCCACACCCACCCACCTCTTCTGACCTCTCATCCCACCCACCCACATACCTCTTCTCTCCTCACCCCACACACCTCTTCTGTCCTTTCCCACACACCTCTTCTGTCCTCTCCCCCACACCCACCTACCTCTTCTGTCCTCTCATCCCACCCACCCACATACCTCTTCTCTCCTCACCCCACACACCTCTTCTGCCCTCTCCCACACACCTCTTCTGTCCTCTTCTCCCCACACACCCACCCACCTCTTCTGTCCTCTTCACCCCACACACCCACACACCTCTTCCGTCCTCTTCTCCCCACACACCCACACACCTTTTCTGTTCTCTCCTCCCCACACACCTCTTCTCTCCTCTCCACACACCTCTTCTATCCTCTCCTCCCCCAACCACCCACATACACACCCGGTCCACACGCAGACAGTAACAACAAACACAGTGCAGAGCCGCACCCAGGGCTCCCTACCCCGATCACAAATGGGGTATAGAGCAGTGATGCACCATGTCTACAATAAGGAGCTAGCGTGTGACGCGTGTCACTAACTCAGTCTGTGGTACCCACACCACCCACCACCTCCCCACAACTGTCCGATAGCGTACGCCAACAGTCTTAGCCCGGTGTAAAACCCCGCATGACCATGCAATACAAATACCGGTCATAACAACACCATCAGATCTACATTCAGCGTTGGCGACCGCACAGTGTGTAACCTAACTGCGGGCGAAACAGACTCGTCAACACAAGAGCAGCACGCAGGAACATCGGCCAACGACATGCAACCTACCCATCTACCCAACGAACCAACACACAATCACAAACCCAAACGCATATGTGTGTCTTAGCATCGGCGCACCACACCAGACCAACAAATCCCCGTCTCCCCCGGACTTTGCGCACCCAAATAGAATAAATTCCCCCAGCTCTAGTGATTAGGCCCCCCCCCAACATGCGCAGAGAGTCCAACACCAAACAAAGCACCCCACACCCAAGAAGAAGTGGCTGGATGCAGGCCCGCAAACTCTATCTCCGAACGACACCCCCAGCCGTCTCCCACCACCATAATCAAACTGCCGAAAGCGGGGCTCCACCACTCACACCGATTCGGGGGGGGGGGAAACCCGACAGGGGGCGAGACGACACTCTCCCCATCCAAATGCTTCGACCACAGCAATCGATATATGCACATTTGTGGAGTTCACTATTTTCCATCCCCCGCCCTAGCGGAACCCACCCTAAACAGTTTCGTGCCAGGTTAGCCATCCCGGACTACACTTAAAGGAAAACCAAAAAGAATTTGACAGAACGTATTGAGTGAAAAACTGTAATCAATATTACAGACAAAGAGTGGTGGTGATATAGGAGAAATAATGATCATTTAGTACATATATGAAATTATATCCGCTGTTTGTCTCTGCGTGCCCCAGCGCCTGCATCTTTGTTAAAATATATCGAACCAAAAACAAACCAAAATACAACACTAAATAATTAATATTTTTTTTATGATATGATTTAATTAAAAAGACGCATCGTAGGCGATTACTGATGGCGTTTGTGTCTATATTATCCAACCCCCCCCCACCCACACATCCTACCCACTAAATTTACTTCATTTTCTTCCCTCAATTTGTATCCAATAATGAGCCCAATACAAGACAACCGACCCGCACCCTCTTCCCACCAAAACCCGAACCAACATATGTCCGCATTTTCTCTCCCCAATGTCTTCCATCAAGTACATCCCCTAAGATCTTACCCAACAATCACAACTCAAATACTACAAATCTTTCCCAACATTTCCCTTTATCCCCTCCATTACCTACCCCCACCTCCCCCCCACCCCCCCCCCTCCCCCAACCCATACCCCCCCCCACCCCCCCACCACCACCCACCCCCAACACACCCCCTCCCCCCCCCCACTATTCCCCCCCCCCCCCACTCACCCACACCCCCCCCCCCCGGGGTCGCCCCCCCCCCCCCACCCCTAACCCCACACCTTCCCCTACCTCCGAAGGGTACATCTAAGCTCCTTCCCCCCCCCCCCCCCCCCCCACCCCCACCTCCCCCCCTCCAAAACCCCCACCCTTACCCCCCACCCCCCCCCCCCCATCCCTCCCCTACCACATCCTTCCCCTTCCCCCCCCCCCCACCCCTAAAGCGACCGTGAGTCCATCTAGAGTGTGTACCATGGGACAATCTTTAAACTCCAAGGTGTCATCTAAGTCAATGAACTCCTCAGAGCAGGATCTACGTAATTTAATTACGCTGAAAAAGAACCCCACTATACTTATACAAATATAGGGGGGGGTGGGTGGGGGGGGGGGGGGCCCCGATCCCACAATTATCCTTACCTCAACTCCACCTATGCCCCACTCCCGACAGCCCGACGCTACCGCCAGAGCTGCAAAGATTTCCATACTCTCTCTCTACCCAGTTGGTATCTTGCATCAAGATTCACACTCACCTACATCAGAAATAATACACATTTCAAACTAAATCCAATTGGTCAATGAAATTTTTCTTATTGGGTGTCACAATACTTCTACAACCCCATACCCTACTCCCCCACCAGTGACCGACACCATATACACAGCATTGTGAAGAGACGAGCCATCTGTTTTTTTTAGTTTTGTTTGGTTTTGTTTTGTCTTTTGTGTCCAACATGGTTTTTTTTTTTTTTTTATGGTGGGGTGTGTGTGTTATGGTAGAAATCATACAGTTCAAAGATTTTTTTTTTTTTTTTTTTTTTTTATTTTTTATTTATTTCGTTGTTTTGGGTATTTAATTTATAATCTTATTTGTGGAAGGTTTTTTGTTAAATGAAATCATCATATCAATATATTTTAGGTAAATTCAAAAGCATAGATCCCTCCACATTACAACATCCCTTACCCCCTTAAACCTCCCCACCCCACCCCACCCCGCCCCACCCTCCACCCCACCCACCCCCCAACCCCCACCTAACAAATGAGCGGAGCAACATTCCTTGCAACAACGACAGAATGAAGTCCCGCATGTCGTTCAGATTGCTCCTTTCTCCTGACCTGGCACGGCCGCGGGGCGGGGGACGTTATGTAGGGCTCGGGGTGGGGGGGTATCGGGCGGCGGGTGCCGCGTGACGGGAGTGTAAATTGGTCTGAAGGAAGTGTGTTTGTGTGTGTTTGGGGGTGATGTGAGATTGTTTTTCTATTTACCTAACACTGCCAGCCCCACCCAGCAACTGCATTAAACACATTTATCTATCCAGGCCTGTAATACCCTTGTTTTAATAATAGAAACATTTGCATTCCCCCACCTCATGCTTATTATCAGAATATTTTACATAAGGTCATATCAGGACAGGTACCAATTTGTGGCAGTGCGCATTCATGGCGACTTTATAGTGCTCGCCCAGTGTAAAATCAGGCCACCAGCATGATGACCCGATATACTACTCAGTAACATTATCTTGACACTAAGCTTCGGCATGAAGCAACAAGCTGCGGAGCGCCTTGTAAAAATATACGGATTTTCAGTTCGGAATTATATATTGGCAGAGAGCATTATTATCCTTTTGCGACGGAGTGGGGACCAAGGTTATGTAATAGAAAAGAAATAGGTGCCCCACTCGCTGTGTGACATATTAAGCTATGGGAAATATATGTTAATAGTACCCGAGATTGTGATGAGATGTTCCTATATAAGAGACAGTTAAAGTTTGGTGAAATGTTCCCTCTATGCACCAGTAAAGAGTTCAAGTGGAGGATAAGGACATTTTTAATATATATATTTATTGTAACTGTCTGCAACTACCTGTTACCATGGGGCCGATGGGCCAGCACACCAGCCGTACTGCATACATTCTGTACACCACCTGCAGCTGGGTTGGGTGACCGCAGCCCATGGGGGGGTCGTCACCTCCCAGGCTGTGGAGGCTGCCTGATTGGCTGGCTGTCGGAGGCCCAGCTCCCTGCACCCCCATGCCCCAGCTGACCCCACTCGCCTCACTTTGATATTGATTATTCTGGACACTGCTCCAGACACACTGGGCAGCAACACTCTACTCCTGGCTCTTGAGTGAGACACAGCCTCTCTTGGGCAGGTACCCAGACACTCCGTCTGATGCTCCACCTTTCATATATACAAACTGAGCTGTGTGCAACAACCATGGGACTCCGGTTCAATGGGCTGTAGGCACTGATTCATAGACATACCAAAGAGGTAATGAGACTCTGTGTGGACAGAAGGTTATGGGGCTGTCACACTACGACGTAACGACGTCAACGTAGGGAGAACGTGAAGAACGTTGAACTTCTCGGCGTAGTATGCAAATTTGGGCACAAGTTGAACGTGGATGCAGCGTAGTGGACGAGAGAGTAACGTCGGTAAAGCGTAGTGATACCGTCGTTCGACGAGAGAGGTCAACGTAATGACGCTGACGGAACGTTATGAACATTATTCCATCGTCAGAAGAACGTTACGTGACGTTAGCTAAGTCATGAGACGTTGAACGTACGTTGAATGCACGTTCTCCTGACGTTCTCCTGACGTTGTCCTGACGTTCCCATTATGCCCCGTGGGCATTTGCACTTGGTTTAATGGGGGTCAACGTAGTGGAACGTAGTTGAACGTAGTGAGGAGCGTTGGAATAACGTCCGTTTAACGTCATTGACGTTCGCTGAACGTGAACAGAACGTACGGCGAACGTAAACCCTTACGTTCGACCTACGTCGAAACTTTTGAACATGTCCAAAACCTCGACGTAACTTGACGTAACACGACGTAATATGACGTAGCTCAACGTCACTCTAACGTCATTATGACGTCATCATAACGTAATCCAACGTACATCAACGTAATGACGAAATATCACCACGTTAGGCTCACGTTGGCTCATTACGTCGTAGTGTGACAGGGGCATTAGGGGTCAGGGTGATAGGTCACTTGTAGGTGAACAGGAGTTGATGCCAATAAAGCACAACTTCTTCACTGTCAATCTTGCATGACTTGTCTTCCCTTTCTTCCTTATGTGTTTGTTTAAGAGGTGCATCAGGTGTGAACTGACAGACAGTTGTCAGAACGCATCTGGGAAGAGTTTGTGGTATTATCTGGGGCTCTGATGGCCGGGGCATCCAGTAATATTATAGCCTGGTTCCAGGATGCAGTATCTCTTCATATATTGGTGTACAGTTGGTGAACTGGGAGAGAATGAACATGAGTTTTGTGTTTATTTTTGCTTTACGTCCTACCAACACCTAAGGTCATATCAGGACGTGTACCTTCCCTCTTGATATGACCTTAGATGTTTCCAGGGTGTAAAACTCCAACAAACCAAACCAATCAGGATGGGTAGCAACTTGCGAGAGTGCGTATTCATGGTGACTTTATAGTACTCCCTTACTGGGAGACCAGGCAACCAGCACCATGACTCGAAATCCCACACAGTGACATTATCCTGATTCTGTGCTACCCAGTCCTTGCCCGATCCTAGTAATGCCGAGCGCCAGGCTAGGTAGCAAGAAGTATCAATTCTATAAGTTATTGGTTTGACTCGGCTGGGATTCAAACTCCCGACCTTCCACAGGCAAAGCCTGCGCTCTACCGATTCGACCACTATATGTGCTGAGAATGAACAAACAACCCAGATGGCGGCCATTGGCTGCTCTCGATTCAACTGTAAAAGTGTATTGAACTACATGATTTCATCAATTCTTCACCAGAAAAGGAGCCAGCTATGATAGAGAAGTATTTGAACAATATACAGTATAACCTCATTAAACCAAACTTGAAGGGACCCTAGAAATTTGTTTGGATTAACCGATCATTGGTTCAACCGAGCTTTGGCTTTGACATTGGCTTTGGCAAAACCGCAGGTGTATATGAATGTAACATACAATGTA
>JASIRB010003998.1:0-156120 GCA_030323885.1 Branchipolynoe longqiensis
TGGGGACACTTTAATTATCGCTTTTTATGTATATAGAGTATAGCCCCATTAAACCAAGCTTGGTTAAACCAAATGATCGGTTAATCAAACCTTTTTTTGGCGGCCCGGCAAAATACTACCATTTATCATATAAAAAAGTTGGTGGGGTCTCAAATGACCTTATAACCACATGAAAGTTTGTTTTAACCATAGCGGAAGTGGCCTGGGGTCCGACAATTTTGTTTGGATTGACCGATAATTTGGATCAACCGACTTTGGTTTAATCAACTTTCTTATATGATAAATGGTAGTATTTTGCGGGGCAGCCAAAAAAAGTTTGGATTAACCGATCGTTTAGTTTAACCGAGCTTGGTTTAACGGGGTTATACTCTGTTTAGCATGTTAGATTGCACATTCATGTGGTTATGTCCAGAATCCAGCTGCACGTGACTTGCTCGATAAGGTTTGTATAGCAGCCATGTAGCAGGACTGTGGGAGTTACTAGATTTCACTGAGGCAGTAATTCCCAGCCACATACACGTTAGTGGACGTAGTTGAACGTAGTGGAGGCTAACAAAGTTGAACGTAGTTGAAGGTAATTGAAGGTAAGTGAACGTACCGGCATCCATACTTGTCCATAATGTTAACTTGGTAATAACGTGGGTGAGCTGTGATGTCCGATTAATTTTTTTTACATGTTTGCATCCATGAGGCTAACGTGCTCTAGCGTACTCTGGCATACTCTAGCATGCTCTAGCATGCTCTAGCATACTTGGACGAAGCCCTGGTCACATAGCCATTAGTGAACATAGGTGAACGTAGTGGAGGCTAACGTAGTTGAACATAGTTGAACCTACCGGCATCCATACCATAATGTATTTCTCCGTACGGTAAGATATTTATCCATACCAAAACCTGCCATACCTTAACATGTTTCAACGTAGTTTAACATAATTACACCACGTTTGACCCACGTTATCCTCCACTACATTCACCTACGTTCAACTACGTCTACTAACGTATATCTGACCGGGCTTTAGTGTTGCTACCGATTTCTGCCATTATGTCATGCATTGCACGTGTAAGGAGGCCCTAACAACGCCATCCCCAATGGCATCTCGGTGCTATTAAGGGAATCAAATATCCCTGATCACAGCCTCCCCTGCCATTACCCTTCTCCTCTTACACCATAACTGGTTGGTTGGTTGTTGAAGTTTTACGTCCTGGCAACATCTAAGGTCATATCAGGATGGGACCAACTTGTGACAGTGCGCACTCATGGCAACTTCATAGTGCTGCCCCACTGGGAGACCAGGCCCCATAATCTGATTTCCCACAGTCACATTATCCTTGTACTGTGTGGGTTGGTGGTGGAAATCCTGTACAAGACCTTTTCCACAGAGCAGGCTGCTGTGAACTGCTAGCCACATTAGTTATACCACTCACCAGACGGGATGGCCGAATGAGTTAGAGCGTCCGTACCCCGTGTTGGTAGATCGTGGGTTCGAACCCTGGTCGAGTCAAACCAATGACTTAAAAAATTGATACTTGTTGCTTCCTAGCCTGGCGCTCGGCATTATTAGGATAGGGCAAGGACTGGTTGGCGCAGTGTCAGGATAATGTGACTAAGTGGGATATCAGGTCATGGTGCTGGTGGCCTGGTCTTCCAGTGGGACAGCACTATAAAGTCGCCATGAGCGCGCACTGTCACAAGTTGGTACCCGTCCTGATATAACCTTAGATGTTGCTAGGATGTAAAACAATAACAAACAAACAAAAAAGTTATACCACTAATGTGAGAGGGCGGGGTTTGTGATGGAATTCGCCTATTCACTTTAAGTTTAACTGTCATCTTATGTTACTGTATTTCAAATGTTTAGTGTTCCAGTACAGTTACTTACTGATTTCTTTTGGGGGGTTGACTGTTTTATTCAAATACAAAATGTTTAATT
The DNA here is from genome assembly GCA_030323885.1 of Branchipolynoe longqiensis. Taxonomy (NCBI): domain Eukaryota; kingdom Metazoa; phylum Annelida; class Polychaeta; order Phyllodocida; family Polynoidae; genus Branchipolynoe; species Branchipolynoe longqiensis. The sequence continues at coordinate 1,932 of JASIRB010003998.1, forward strand.
CAGTGCCGAGGCGTCCCATGGCCATGATGTAGACAAATAAAGTTTGGATAACATGATAGAATAACGTATCAAACACTCATCTAAACATCGCTGTAGTAAGAGTGCATATGTAATATATACTATTTTATACTATATTATAATATATTATTATAATATATTATAATATATTATAATGTTATGATAATATAATAAATATAATATAATATATATAACATGAACGTCCTGATATGAATTTAAATGTTGTTAGGATTTAAAACCACCTCTCCTCCTTTCTTCTCAATGGGAGTAGGAGAGAGCTCCATTGACGCCCTTGCCGCGCGTCTCCGCTAGGGTTCAGGGCAAGGTCATTCACCATGAAGGTCAAGGTCACATCGGAGTATAAACACCCGCTGTGTGCATAGGTCGAGGGCATAAACCCAGTTTCTAATTTCCTCAGGCGCGTTCCATAGTCACGTGACCTAATTCTGACCTCTTTAGTGATATAGCCCGTCCTGACAGTGATACGACCTTAGATGTTGCCAGGTCGTAAAGCCCCCAACAACCAACAACTGCAGTGATAGCCGTCCTGTCTCTGACGTGTCCTGTTAGTTTATTTAATTGACATGTTCGGGGTTTCACGACCTTGCAACATTCAAGGTAATATCAAAACAGGCGCAACTAATGGTGGCTTCATAGTGCTGCCCCACCACTGCCACCATGGTCCGATATCCCACTTAGTCACATTATCGCAATACTGAGCAAACCAGGCATTCATTGCCTTATTCTATAGAGGGGGTGTAATGATGTCACAAGACAACTTTCGGTGGCCATATTGGATTACATAGCGAAGGCTTGCAACTGCCTACACTGTGCTTATTTACTGATTTGTTGTTTATTTGTCACAGTTTTGAGCAGTTTGGCCTCAGAAGTTGTTGCTAAAGTGCTGTAAGTAAACACATTGGATGAAAACTGCCCAGAACCTCCCAGAACACAAGAAAACTCTTTTTTACTGCATCTGCATGCATTCACAACATGGCTAGGGAGGGTGCTCGTAATCCAAGATGGCTTGCCGCTGACTGCTGAGTGATGATGTCACGTGCACTCCCTCTATTAATGGTGAGTGCCAGGCGAGGTAGCGAGAAGTACCAATGCTGAAACTCATTGATTTGACTCAATCGGGGATTGATTCCATAACCTTAAACCACACCGGGAGTGGTCTCCATACTTATTTGTCAAACCTGCCTGATCAACTTCCTCTCATGTCCAGCACCGCCACTACCAAACGAAGTGGTGTTTGTTCTCTGTGGTGGAGTGGTTAGAGTGTCTGACATTTTTCTAGGTCAGACTCCTAATCTGCAGGTCAGTTGTTCGATTCCCTGTGCCCCCACCTCTGCCAATTTGGATTTCCACCCCTGTATAACTTACAGCATCATCAAAGCCCAGTTGCTCTCATACCATGTCTATGTGGTGTTGGAGGTTAAAAATCCCTTTGGTCAGTAAAGGTGTAGGCTCAGACTTTCTATCGACAAACTGTCTAATGGTGAAAACAAGTCTATTCAGACTTATCTATGATAGGCAGTATAAATGTTGAAGGGGAAAAAAAAGAAAAAAAGAAGTTATTCCGGGATTTAATTAGCACATTTACGGCTGAGTACTTGGCTGAATAAGTTGCCAATGTGTCGAGATTCATTTTTATTCGGAGGCTATGCTGATGCACCGTTCAAACCACTATATGTGGACCTAGATAAAAGATTCACCCCATAGGGGTAAATGACAATGTAGTCTAAATACGGGCGAAATTCCTGGTTCCAGTATCAAGTGGCTACTTATATCGGCACAGAGTTGGTGATATGGGAGAGAACACAAAAAGACAAGATGGCGACAATAGAATGCTGTCGATTTCACTTTTAAAGTTCATTAAACTTCATGTTTTATTATATTTTTCAACTCAAACATAGCGGGTAAATATGAAGATGTACATAAAGAATATATTTTGCTTCTTAAATTAAGAATTTATGTGCTGATTTCATTTACTCAGTCTTTCTAATGGGTCGTTTTTCACCGCTACTGCAAGTACGGGGTGAATCTGCTATCTTATGTGATCCCAAATAGACATTTCTAAACTTAGACCTCCTTGCTGTAAGAAGTCAGTAAAGAGTAGCAGTATTTATAGACGAGAGGAGTGAATGGCAAACAGGCAAAGGGGGGAAATATTGCCAAAATAGGGCAACATGGAACATTGGAATGCGAAGGAATATGACGAAGTAGCTTCACAAGGATAACTAATAATTATTAGATTTCCCATCGGCATATGAAGGTTGGCTGGTTGGGTGTTGAAGTTTTACGTCCTGGCAACAAAATTGATACTTGTCACTTCCTAGCCAGGCGCTCGGCATTATTATAATAGGGCAAGAACTGGTTAGCTCAGTATCAGGATAATGTGACTGGGTGGGATATTAGGTCATGGTGCTGGCAGCCTGACTTCCCAGTGAGGCAACACTGTAAAGTTGACATGAGTGAGCACTGTCAGTGCCACAAATCGATGCCGTCCATATATGACCTTATATGTTGCCAGGACGTAAAACTGCAACAACCAACCAACCATCCACTGTCACAAGTCAGTACCCATCCTGATATAACCTTAGATGTTGCCAGGACTTAAAACCCAAACAAACAAAGAAACACCAATTATGATATGCCATCGAATATTCGATATGAAGTATCTCAATCAATCAATGAATCAATAATCAATCGAGCAGTAAGTCCTTCAACTCCTAACGCTGGTGACTTTGAAGGTTGACTGCATCGCTGTCTCTCTAACCGGGCGCGGTGATCGAATCGGTACAGCGCGGACCTCGCACGCGGGATATCGCGGGTTTGGTTCCCGGTCGAGTCAAAGCAATGACTTACCAAATTGATACTTGTCACTTTCTAGCCTGGCACTCGGCATTATTAGGACAGGACAAGGACTGGTTAGCTCAGTGTCAGGATAATGTGACTGAGTGCAATATCGGGCCATGGTGCGGTGGCCTTATTTCCCAGTGGGGCAGCACTATAACGTCATCATGAATGTGCACTGTCACAAGTCGGTATCTGTCTTGATATGACCTTAGATATTGCCAGGACGTAAAACACCAACAACCTCTATATTATCAGTATCGCGGTCTCAGAGACTCGGGCCGGGCACTGCGTCCGGAGACTGCGCAGCGGAGAGTGTAGCAGTAGTAGCACCACCAGCACCACCGGAGCCACCACCACCAGCACCACCGGAGCCACCACACGGACATTGGCCGCCCGGAGCTACCTACCTGACGCCTTCCCCTTGGAGTGGAGGACCTTAACCCGTGTGTCTGTGGTCGCTGAGGTACTGGAAAAGCAACACCAGCAACACCAGCAGCACCAGCAACACCAGCAACAGGAGGAAGGGTTATTTGGGGCATGGACCAGTTTCAACCATACAGGTGAGTAAGGAGCACGCCTTACTTCTACACTTCGCCCCAGCTGCTGGGGAGAGAGTGTCTCTGTATGTGGGGTGGGCGGGGGTGGGCGGGGGGGGGGGGGTGATAACGCCCGGTGAGATATGCCCGTTGAACTTGTAGTTGTAGGCCCGGTGTCACAGTTTAAAAGGGTCCTAGTCTAAAATGAGTCTTTTCACAATGCGCATGCACATGCATTTCCGCCTGATTGAGATAAAAAAATAAGTTTGTTTTATTTAACGACGTCTCTAGAGCACATTGATTTTTATCATTGGCTATTGGATGTCAACTATATGGTCATTCTGACATATTTCTTTTGAGGAAACTTGCTGCCGTTACATAGGCTACTCTTTCCGATAAGCAGCAAGGGATCTTATATATGCACTTTCCCACAGATAGGACAGCAGATATCACACTGCCTTTGATGAACCAGTTGTGGACCACTGGTTGGAACGGAAAATAGCCCAAACTGCAAATGGGTGCACTGAGCAGAATTCAATCAGATGACCCAAACCATCACAGGTGGACACTCTACTGCCTGAGCTACGTCCCGCTCCTGCCTGATTGAGGTTGTACCCATAGTTAATAACTTGTTAATTGCTTGTTAACTTGTTAGTGCAGAGGATAATATATACTATCAAGCATCAAATAGTAACTACGATGATTCCTGAAGGAACCCTTGCTTGTCTCACCCTATATTTTCCAGAGAGCTCCTCCACAGAGAGAAAAGCAAGCCAGACATTCTGAAAAGATTTCAGGCTTGCCATTAGACTTTGACGCATGCGCATTGTGAAAATGCCCATTTTAAAATAGAAACCTTTTTAAACTGCGACACCGGCCAGCAAGCCAGATATGGTTTTCCCCTGTGTGTCCAGCGGTCAGTGGGAGGTGGGGGGGTGGGGGGGTGCGGGTGGGGGGTGGGAGGTGTTCAGTGACCGGACAGACAAACTAAAGCGGTCGCCACCGAAGGAGGGTTCCTGTGAGGTTGAAGGGGAGATGGGGGATGGCGGGGGGGGAGGGGGGCATGAACTCAGTCCTGGAGAGTGGAAGGTTCTTTTGGCGGGTAATATGAATCTGAATGTGAATCAACACGACGGAGCCGGGGACGTGGGAGGGTGTGAAGGGTGTGACGGGTGTGACTACAGTAAGGCCTACTAGTACTACTGCACCTCACCCACAGACGAGCATCCACACACGCTCACCGCCACACACATCCAAACACATACATCAACACATGCATCCACACACACACTCATACCTACACACGATCAGACACACACGTCTACACACACTCACAGACACAGACACACATATCCACACACATCTACAACACTCACAGCTACATAACACACATCCACACACATCTACAACACTCACAGCTACATACATACACATCCACACACTCACAGCTACAGACACACACATCCACACACGCCTACACACATATACACACACTCACAGATACAGACACACACATCCACACACATCTACAACACTCACAGCTACAGAAACACACAGCTACACACGATCAGACACACACGTCTACACACACTCATAGCTACAAACAGACACATCCACACACATCTACACACACTCACATCTACAGACACACATCCGCACACATCTACAACACTCACAACCACACACACACACACACAGCTACATACATTCAAGCACCCATATCTACACACACTCACAGCCTCACACACTCACAACCACACACACATCTACATACATTCAAACACCCATATGTACACACACTCACAGCCACACACAGTCACAGCTACATACATTCAAACGCCCATATCTACACACCCACAGTCTGACACACTCACAGCCTGACACACTCACAGCCCCACACATCCAGATACATATACACGCACTCCCAACCACACACACTCACAACCCCACACATCCACACACACGCAAACACCCCCCCCCCCCCTGCGGGCACTGTGCTATACATTCAGGTATATAATGCTGTTGTGTTTAAAACAGTCCCCTCACTACTGTTGCACCGCCGCTACTCCGACTACGGCCCGCAGCTCTTGCAGCCCACCAGTGGCTGTGTGGGGGGTGGAGGGCTTACACTGGTCCCCGTGTGTCACGTGACCGCTCTGGTTGGGGTCGGCCCCTTCTTGTTCTTCAACACGTGCCGACACTCAAAAAGGGCGTCCCGTTATTCCCGCCAAAACAGGAACCTCAATTTGCGGAGGGGTGCTTATTTGTGTGTTGGAGTTTTATGTCCTGGCAATATCTAAGGGCATATCAGGATGGGTACCGACCTGTGACAGTGCGCACTCAGTGGGCTGCCGCCCCACTGGAACTTGGAAGCTTAGGCCACTGGCACCTTGACCTGATATCCCACTCAGGCGCATTATCCTGATGCTGAGCTAACCTATCCTATTAATGCAGATCGTCAGGTAGTGACAAGTATCAATTATGTCAGTCATTGATTTGACTCGACCAGGAATCGAACTCCCGACCTTCCTTCCGCAAGGAAAGCCTGCGCTCTACCGATTCTGCCATCGCGTTCGGTGTATGTGTGGGCTTGGCTGGATGGTTGTTAGAGTTTTACGTCCTGGCAACATATAAGGTCATATCAGGACGGGTGGGTGGGCTGTGTGGGTGTCTGCGTATTGATGTGTGGGGTGGGTGTGTGGGTGTGTATACGTGGGTGTGTGTATGGCGATGAGGAGGTGTTAATTTCTAGTGATGTGGTGTTCTCTGTGATGGAGTGGTTAGAATGTCTGCCTTTTTTCTAGGTCAGACTCCTAATCTGAAGGTTGGTGGTTTGATTCCCCATGCCCCCACCTCTGCCAATTTGGATTTCCACCACTGTGTATAACTTTACAGCGTCATCAAAGGCCAGTTGCTCTCATAACATGTCTATGTGGTGTGGGAGGTTAAAAATCCCCTGGGTCGGTAAAAGTGTAGGCTCGGGCTTTCTATCAACAAACTGTATAATGTTGAAAACAAGTCTATTCAGACTTATCCATCATAGGCAGTATAAATCTTCAAGAAAGAAAAAGACGAGATCCAATCGAATTAATCTGGATTTTAATCAATGAAGTCACTTCTATGCGCAATGAGTTATTGACGCTGAGAAGTGGAACGGGTTTTTGTGTGGTGGACGCGTTAAGAAGGACTGGTGGAAGTTTGCTTAAAGCTGCATAGTCCGATAAAGCATCCATTTGTCAAAATCAAAACAATTATCTAAATTTGATCCTATACATCTAACTTAGATACTGATGCACTTATTAAACATTTGTCGCCATATAGAATGAAATAATGAGTCATTTTAATAGAACCTGTTACTGTAGGAGTGTATGGTTTGGTTGTTTGTTGTTTTACGTCCTAGCAACATTTCAGGTCATATCAAGTCGTGGAGTCGATGGTGTCAGAGTTTTGGTGTGCTTGCCAAAATTATTTTCATACGTTTGCACTTCAAATATCTCAAAGGTTAGCCATTTAAAATAAAAGTTACTTCAAACTAAAGTAAGGGAGATTATAACAGTTAATTAAATATATATTTATCTCAGAAAACTTGCAGAAACTCAAAAAACCATCGGACGATGCAACTTCAATTAAAATTATGTGGTATGTGGCTTTATGTTTATAATCGACAGAGACGTGGTAAAACAGGTTCCCTGCTTGATGGTTGACTGGTGTCCGGGAGTGGACACATGTGGGTCACGGATTGGGGGGGGGGGGGGGGTGGAGGAGTGGGAGGGGGGGGGCGTGCTAAGGGGAAAGGAGGGGGAGGGGGGAGTGGTAAATGCTGAGAGGACAGGATGGGCGGGGTGGGGGGGGGGGGAGTGCAGGTAGCAGAAGTGTCGCTGAAGATGATTGGTTGGTTATTGCTGGAGTTTTACGTCCTGGCTACATCTAAGGTCATATCAGGACTGGCACTCATGGCGACTTTTTAGGGCTGCCCCACTGGCAAATCAGGCTGCCAGCACCATGACCCGATATTCCACTCAGTCACATTATCCTCAAACTGAGCTAAGCAGTCCTTGCCCTATCCTAATAATGCCGAGCGCCAGGCCAGTTCGGGAGTTCAATTCCCGGTTGAGTCAAACCAATGACTTACAAAATTGATACTTGTCGCTTCCTAGCTTTGCACTCGGTTTTAATAGGATAGGACAAGGACTGGTTAGATCAGTGTCAGGATAATGTGATTTGAGTGGGATATCGGGTCATGGTGCTGGCGGCCTGATTTCCAAGTGGGAAAGCGCTATAAAGTCACCATGAGTGCGCACTGTCATTAGTCAGTACCCATCCTGATTTGACCAGTTGCATGACGTAAAACTCCAACAACCAATCAACCAACTCTCTATTCTACCCAAAAGTATTAGTTACTACAGCAGTATCTAAATTATTGGATCAAATGCATGTGACTGAGTGTTGATATCTTGGGGAAAATGATGATGCTCCATCGGATCATGTAACTTTAACTAAGGCGAGTATGGGTCAGCTTAAAGCTGCATAGTCCGATAGTTTTGAATTTCTGTATTTTTTCTGAGATAAATATATGAGATCGATCACTAGTATCTACTTCACATTAGTTCAAAGTTACTTATATTTTAAATGGTAAACTTTTGAGATATTTTGAGTGCAAACATGGAAAATTAGTTTTGGCAAGCTTGCCAAAACTCTGACACCATAGACTTATGCAGCAATAGGTTCTGTTAAATTGACTCAGCATTGCCTTCTACGCAGAAACAAATGCTTAATAAGTGCATCAGTATCTAAGTTAGAAATGTAGAATCAAATGTAGATTATTGGTTTGGTTTTGAAAATGTGATACTTCATCGGACTATGCAGCTTTAAGCTAAGATTCCATACACGTGGTATACAGCATGTGAATGCGAATGCCGTATGCGGTATCGATATGGATACAATTTCCCGTGTTTCTGTCTACAAATTTGTGAAGGAAAGTCAAAGTTACTGTTGTTTTCGAAGGCAAATGGGGCTGCATTCGCACCTAAAAACACTTGCATTTGGATATAGTCGAGAAAAAAGGGACCTAACCCAGCCACAAAGGAACACCAAAGCAAGAATGCACCAATACTAACGCAAACCAGAAGTCACATCAAAAGCACATGAAAGAAGTACACTAGAAATGGCTGCCAAAGTCTGGAACGCCCAAACGGTAAAGGAAAGACAAATTCCTGACCTAAAAACATATGAAAAATATTTGTGCAAGGTAAACCCAGGAAACCACCACTGAACTGTGACCAAGGAACCCATGTGATATGTCACGGCCCACCAGCTGGACAGCTGTTGGAAGGTGCCCAGGCCATAAAACTAAGCAGATATCAACAAAACCACAAACCAAACACATACCAACCATCTATTATGTGCTAGCCTATAATATGTAAATAGAGTAGGCTAGTCTAGGGATAAGAGTAGAAGGAAAACAATTGTCAAGAAAAAACAAAAAAAAACTAACATAGATTTACTAACCATAAACAATAACTAAAAGAGAAAAAAACATGAAAACTGCCCAGCATTGGAAACAAGCCCCATCATTTTGGCTTATATATTATGGACAGCATAAACACCCCATCACAAAAACAAAAAAACTAAAAAAATTCATACCGATCGGTCCATGGAGCGATCCACTTGCCGCATTCGCAATTGCTTCCGGACATGTGGAAGCACCCCTGTATATTTACATGCTTTGCCAATTGTTGTCGCATTGGCATGCGGCATACCGCGTATATGGAATCTGAAGCCTAGGTCACACCTACCCGCATCAGGGGCCGGACGAGCCCCGGACCGTGATCCGGAGTGGGCCGTGATCCGGAGTGGTCCGTAGCGATCCGGCATGATCTGTGGCTGGTCCTTGGCGATCCGTGGCTGGTTCGGCGTCATCCGGGGTCGGCCCCAGATGTTTTAAAATGTTAAAAACATCCGGGGCGATCCATGGAATATTGCAATCCGGGCTCGATCCGGCATCATCCGGGTGTGATCCGGGGGTGGTCCGGGTAGTCCAGGGGTGCTCCGGGGGTAGTGCGTGTACCGTCCAGGTCAGTCCAGGTGATTTGTAAACCGGATGAGCCACGTTTTAGCCACGGTTTAACCCGGACCAGCCCCGACATAGCCAGGGACCACTCCCTGATTGCCTGGATAAGACCCGGACAAGCCGGATGAGCATGGATCGCCACAGATATCCTGGTTTACCAAGGATCAGCCCAGGATGAGCCCCGTTTTTGTATATATAAAGCAGGAGCAAGTCTGTGACTGATCCGTGACTACTCCGTGGATACACCGCGTAGTCCGGGGGTGATCCGGCTCAGTGCGGGGCGATCCGGACTCTGGTCCGTGACTAGACCGTGGCGCATCCTGGTAGGTGTGAGAGTGAGCCAAAAAACTACCAAATATCCAGGGCTGTCCGGGACAGTCCGGAGGGAAGTGGTGCCGGCTAACAAACCGTGGGCTGGTCCGGTAGGATGAGATAGGGCTTTTAGCTTTATGCTGCACCCACAGATAATACTCCAGCTCACAGGGCCATATTAAGGCTGCATAGTCCGATGAAATATCAAATTTTCAAAACCAAACTAATTATCTAGATTTGATTTTACATATCTAACTTCTGGCACCACGCGTCAAACTAACGGGGACGTTTCCCCCGGCGCGCCGGCAACGCGCAAGATATTTGCTAGGCATCGAGACACGTCCAACTTTTCGGCGTTTTGGGAGAAAGATCGACGGGTTGCAGCGTGTTAGTGGCGCGTTATTGGCGTGTCATTGCCGTGTCAGTAGCATGTCATTAGCGTGTCATTAGCGTGTCATCAGCGTGTTATCGGCGTGTTTTTGGCGCGCTGTCGGCGGGTTGAGGGTGTGGGGGTGCCGTGTTGGTGTCGTGTTAGTAGTGTGTCAACGCGTGCATACCCGCCACCAAGACGTCAGGACGCGCCGGCAGCGCGTCCACACCCGCCGCCAATCGCGTCTGGCCTGCAAGCCGGCAAAACGTTCCAACGCGCCGGAGAAACGCTGGAAGGGCAACGCCAATCATCGCGACCACAACCACACCGAATCGTGACGTTACGGACGCGGCCGACGGACGGTCGCATTGTGCGGCAAATTGAGGGAAAAAAGCCAACGTTAACCGACGTTAATCAGCGTTCTGTCGCAGTCGTTCCGCCGGACGCGCTGGCAACGCATATATCGACGTGCTGGTAACGCGACCGTAACGCGCCCTACCAAACCCGTCGAAGCGCGTCACGGTCCCGCGCCGACAGTTTTGTGCCAAAGCACAAAACGATCGGCGCCACCCGCGCGCGCCGACGAGGCGCCGACGTGGAAGTCCTTTCACACGTTGCTACCACTCCCAACGTTGTACCCGACGTTGTACCGACGCGCCCGTTAACGTTTTCCCGACGCGCTCCCGACACTTTCGACCAAAAAGGCAACACGTCGACGCGTCGTTGGGCCCAAAAACGGTCCGTAGTGTGAACCGCCCCTTTAGATACTGATACACTTCATTAAGCATTTCTTTTCTGCGGTAGAAGGCAATACTGAGTCAATTTAACAGGAACCTGATACTGCAGAAGTCGATGGTTGTCAGAGTGTTGGCAAGTTTGCCCATGAAAACTAATTTTCCATGTTTGCATTCTAAATATCTCCAACGTTTACCATTTAAAATGAAAAGTAGAACTTTGAAACTAATGTAAAAAAGGGTTTTTAAGATACTAGTGATCGATATAATATATTTAGCTCAGAAAAAATACAGAACTTCAAAACCATCGGACTATGCAACTTTAACCTAGTAACAGATACTACATGACCCGCATTTTCAAGGGCCCCACAATAAATTATTGCAAGCTATCAATTAATACTATGACTGCAATGCCAAAGATGATTTGTTGTATCATGGGCTATATAGTAAATGGACAAACAATTAATGACTTTACTACGCAAGTAAAAGATCGATGTGTTTCAATATTTCTGTGTTAAATTTAGGATTACAACATATGTTTCAGGGCCTGTACTAGCCTAATCCATCCTACTAACGTCTAAAGACTTATGACACTGTGCACTCATGGCACCTTTATAGTGCTACCCTACTGAGAGATCAACGCGCTCGGACCGAATATCCCACTCAGTCACATTATCCTGATAGTGAGCAAACTAGTCCTTACGCTATCCTATTAATGATGAGTGCCAGGCTAGGCAGTGACAAGTATTCATTTTGTGAGTCATTGGTTTGACTCAGTTGGGGTTCGAACCCACTCCCGCCAGCACTTTTACTGATTTGGCCACCATGTCCTGAGTGTAGCAATGGAAGCTGGGTTGGGGTGTGCAGGGGGGGGGGGGTGAAAATCGGAAGGTAAATTAAAGATATAGATAAATACAGCCCATTAACACCTGACTAACATTAGTAACAACAACAACAACAAGACTCCATTCTCCATCGATGGCAGCCATGGTGTCCGGGTCGCGCCGTGTTTGGAGGTTGGTGCGCATGCGCGCGCGTGCGTGTGTGTGTGTACGCATGCGCACCAACACCTGTGTGCACATTCCACCTCATCCCGACTGCCATAAATCACCCAGACGCCTTTATGCTCGCAGACTCTTGGGTGGTTCGTAACCTTGACGGTTATAGGCTGCAGCTCTGAAGCAATATAGAAAGGCACCGATAAATCGGTCCATTCTTCGGAATGAAGATTTAACTTCAGGTGGGGTGGTTGTAGGAGCGAGGGGTACTTTACAACAATAATGATGAGTCGGTGGAGCGGTACCGGATCAGCAGTCCGATTGTAGCTGTGCCTTTATAGTGTTCAGCTCTGTCCTCTCACACACTGCCACACACACACGCGCACACACACACATTCACGCGGTCACCATGCCTACACCTTGTCAACACACTCACAGACATGTATGCAGGTACAGTCACAATGCATTGTCCAATTCCATGCACCCAGACGGGATGGCAGAATGAGTTGAGCATCCGTCTCCCATTTTGGTAGATCGTGGTGTAGGGTTGTGTGTTCGAGTCTGTGGCTATGTAGGTAGGCTAAGGTGAAAAACAATACAGACGGAGAGAAAGAGAAAGTGAAGCAAAGTAAGAGTGAGAAGAAAGAGTCCACGCCTCTCTGGTTTATTATATATGGTACATGGGTTCATTGTAGAGTATCACCCCACCCTTTTCCCCCAATGAGAAACAAGCATTCTTGGCTCTGCCAATAGGGATCAAGCATTCCTGGTCCCCATGGCTACCAGTGGTCTGCCCACCACCACCAAGCTGTGTGGCCCCTTGGGCCACCGCCAGCCATGAACCTTGACCCTGAGTGTGGTGATCCTACATAGTAGAAGTGGAGGGGGTAGGCCCTGAGTGCCCCTTACACACATCCCAGCCAGCACCATGTATGTCTATTTACATTCCACTCAGGCACCACCAGCACCTACATATATATGTGCTTTGGTCATGTATACCTGTTTTGTAATAGAACATTTGCATTCCCCCTAACGTCGAAAGTTGAAATATGTTACGGTGGGATTCGAATCAACGGGTTCGAACCCCGGTCTAGTCAAACCAAAGACTTGCAAAATGGAAACATTGTGGCCACCTAGACAGGCGCTTGGCATTAATAGGATAGGACAAGAACTGGTTAGCCCAGAATCAGGGTAATGTGATTGAGTGCTAAATGGGGTCCTGGTGCTGGGGGCCTGGTCTCTCTATGGGGGGGCGGGGGCACTATGAAGTTCTTCTTCTTCATGTGTCCTTCCACCAGTTATCTCAAGGGATTTTCGAGCAGAGATATGATCTTTACTCTTGGGACGTGCTCTCGGTGGTGGATGGTGGTAGCAGGATTTGCAATCAGATAGCTGATTCCCAGGGCCGCGATGTGGACGCTCCTGCTGTGGCCAGTTTGTGGATAGAAAGCCCGGGCCTACACTTTTACCGACCTAAGGGATCTTTAACCTCCCACACCACATAGACATGGTATGAGAGCAACCGGCCTTTGATGACGCTGTAAGTTATACACATCGGTGGAAATCCAAATTGGCAGAGGTGGGGGGGGGGGGCACAGGGACTCGCACCGTGGACCCTCAGATCAGGCATCCGACCTAGGAAAAAGTCAGACACTCTAACCACTCCACCACAGAGAAGTCACTAGTACGCACTGTCGCAAGTCGGAACCCGTCCTGATATGACCTTATGTTGCTAGGAAGTAAAACTCTAAAGAACAAAACAAAAGCCTGGGTATGTGATGATGGCGTGTGCAGGCCGGGGAATAAAAATATTTCATCTGGGATGCGGAGAGTTGGGTAGTGGCCATCCCGTCTGGTTGTGTAGGTAGGTGGTGGACGGGTAGGTGGTGGTGGAGGGTGGGAGGGGAAAATGGTGTAGGTAACCACACATCGCTTAAAACTGCGTAGTCCGATGGGTTTGAGTTTCTGTCATTTTCTGAGATAAATACGGTAAATTGATCATTATACGCTACATTACTTTAGGTTGACGTAACTTTTAGTTTAAATGGCCGACTTTGGAGATATTTGAAGTAGCAACACGCTAAATTAATTTTGGCAAGCACGCCAAAACTCTGACACCATAGATTTATGCAGTAACAGGTTCTATAAAATTGACTCCCCGTGGCCTTCTATGTGACAACAAATGCTTAATAACTGTACCAGTGTCTAAGATAAATATGTAGAATCAAATCTAGGTAAGTGTTTTGGTTTTGAAAATTTGATGCTTCATCGGACTATGCAACTTTAATTAAACGTACATACCTTATGGCCCTGTCACACTATGACGTGACTACGTCAGCGTAGGCAGAACGTGAAAATAATTATATTACGTCGACGTTATGGGCGTAATATGCAAATTGTGGACGTGAGCGTAACGTGAAAGTAACGTTGGTGTACGTCGTGACCTTAGCTGTAACGTGACAACGTTAGGGGGGAGGGGTAATTGGCGACGTGACCGGGCGTTAGTGTAACATGAGCGTAACGTCGCCGTAACGGGTGCGACGTGGACGTAACGTGACCGTAACGCCACCGTAATGTGACCGTAACGTGACCGCAACGTGACCGTAACGTGACCGTGACCGTAACGTGACCTGAACGTGACCGTAACGTGACCGTAACGTGACCGTAACGTGCAAAACGCTGCCCACACGTTGCTCCCACCCGGGCCGTCGGTCTGACGTGACATAACGTGACTCTAACGTCATTTACGCTGCTATAACGATCGCGGAACGTCTACCTAACGTCATTGTCACGTCATCCCGACGTAACGGCTTCACGTCGAGATACGTCGAAAGTTTTGAACAGGTTCAAAACCTTGACGCGCGCCGACGTAACACGACGTAACATGACGTAGCTCGACATCACTCTAACGTCATTATGACGTCATCATAACGTAACCCAACGTACGGCAACGTAATGACGAAAAATCGTCACGTTAGGCTCACGTTGGCTCGTTACGTCGTAGTGTGACAGGGGTATTAGATTCAATACAATCACTTGGACATCAGCGAGACTACTTCGTTTCAGAACCAGACGGGATGGCTGCATGAGTTAGAGCGTCCGTCTCCCGTGTTGGTAGATCATGGGATCGTGGGTTCGAACTCTAGTTGAGTCAAACCAATGACTTAAAAATTGATACTTGTTGCTTCCTAGCCAGGCGCGTGGCATTATTAGGATAGGGCAAGGAATGGTTGGCTCAGTGTCAGGATAATGTGACTGAGTGGGATACCAGGTCATGGTGCTGGCGGCCTGGTCTCCCAGTGGGGCAGCACTATAAAGTCGCCATGAGTGTGCACTGTCACGAGTCGGTACCCGTCCTGGTATGACCTTAGATGTTGCTAGGATGTAAAACAACAACAAACAAACTTGGTGTCAGGTAGGTGACTTACAAATCACTGACAACAGCTTGGTTTAGTTGTTGGGGTTTTACATCCTGGCAACATGTAAGGTCATATCAGGACGGGTACCGACTTGTGACAGTGTGCACACCTGACATTATAGTGCTCTCAATAACTGGGGAGTTGCGGTCAAATATCTGTGAAACCACCTATTTTACACACAATGCAAAAAAGAGCCAAGTTTTTTTTTTTTTAACAATTAAAAAAAGACATTTGAAATGTACATCATAGGCTGGCTAACCAATAGAAATGACCGTAACAAATATGTCGAATTAAATCCACAACTGTCATTTTTTTGGAAGTGACTCCTAAAAGAACTGACCGAAAACTGACTGACCCTGAGATAGAATATCCCACAGTGAGCCGAGTGTACCTGCAATTGGTTCTACCCACATTCCTTATTGCGCACACGAGGGCAGGAGCTCAGTGTCGGCCAACCAGTGGTCCACAACTGCTTCATCAAAGGCTGTGGTATGTGCTGCCATGTCTGTGGGAAAGTGCATATAAAAGACCCCTTGCTGCTTATCAAAGAGAGTAGCCTATGTGGTGGCAACGGGTTTCCTCCAAAGAAATATGTCAGATTGACCATATGTTTGACATCCAATAGCCGATGATAAAATCAATGTGCTCTGGAGGCGTCGTTAAATAAAACAAACCTTTTTTTTCAGTGTCAGGATAATGTAATTGAGGGGACGTTGGGTCATGGTCCCAGCGCCCTGATTTCCCAGTTGGACAGCATTATAAAGTTGACATGAGTGTGCATTTTCACAAGTCGGCCTGATATATTTTTTTTCATGAAGATTTATACTGCCTATTATGGATAAGTCTGAATACACTTGTTTTCACCATTAGACAGTTTGTCGATAGAAGGCCTGAGTCTACACTTTTGCCGACCCAAGGGATTTTTAACCTCCCACACCACATAGACATGTTATGAGAGCAACCGGCCTTTGATGAGACTGTAAGTTATACACAGTGGTGGAAATCCAAATTGGCCGAGGTGGGGGGCATGGGGAATCGAACCACCGACCTTCAGAGTAGGAGTCCGACCTAGAAAAAAGTCAGAGACTCTAACCACTCCGCCACAGAGAACACCACTTCTCATGACCTTAGATGTTGCCAGGACGTAAAACTCCTAACAACCAACCAACCAACCACTAGGGCGGGTTTGTAGTACCTCATTGGAATAAGTGGTTCTGGGAGTGAGGCTTGGCAGTTCTTTTTTGTGTTTTTTTTTGTTTCCCTCTCCCCGAGTTGACTCTAGGGTATTGTGATGACGCCGGTGATACTGGGGGGATTGGTTGGTCGGTTAGTTGTTGGAGTTTTACGTCCTGCCAACATCTACTATCATATCAGGATGGGTACTGACTTGTGACAGTGCATACTCACGGTGACTTCATAGTGCTGTCCCACTGGGAGACCAGGCCACCAGCACCATGACCTGATATCCCACTCAGGCACATTATCCTGACAAGGATTAGTCCTTGCCTTATCCTAATAATACCGAACACCAAGCTAGGAAGTGACAAGTATCAATTTTGTAAGTCATTGGGTTGACTTGACTGGGAATCGAACGCCCGCCCTTCCGCACGGGAAGCCTGCGCTCTACCGATTCGGCGACCAGGTCCGTTGTGCTGAGGGGGGAGGGGTATTTATTTAAGGGAACCAATTATTGTTTTGTTGCTTCAATAACTTCGGGCTGCTGTTCGTAGAATCCATACAATTATCGTGTTAGATTTGTTGTTTCTCTGTTGGGGCTTTACGTCCTGGCAACATATAAGGTCCATAAGGACGGTTGTCGTGTTAGATGGGAATATAATTAGTCCTGTGGAGTTTTTTTCTTGAAGATTTATCTATACTTTATGATTTCTGTTTCGTGATTAGTTTACTCCATCGCCAAATAGGTGTTGAATTTATTTAGTAAAAGAAAGAAAGAAAGAAAGAAAGAAAGAAGAAAGAAAGAACGAAAGAAAGAACGAAAGAACGAAGGAAAGAAAGAAGGAAAGAATGAAGATAGAAAGAAGAAAGAAAGAATGAAACAAAGAATGAAAGACAGGCGGAAAGAATGAAAGAAAGAAAGAAAGAAAGAAAGAAAGAAAGAAGAAAGAAAGAAAAAAGGAAAGAAGGAAAGAAAGAAGGAGAGAAAGAAGGAGAGAAAGAAGGAAAGAAAGAAGGAAAGAAAGACAGAGAGAAAGAAGAAAGAAAGAAAGATAGAAAGAAGAAAGAAAGAAGGAACGGAAGAAGGAAAGAAAGAAAGAAGGAACGAAAGAAGAAAGAAAGAAGGAACGAAAGAAGGAAAAAAGAAGGAAAGAAAGAAGGAAAGAAAGAATGAAATAGAGAAAGAAAGAAGGAATAAAGAAGGAAAGAAAGAAGGAAAGAAAGAAAGAAAAAAGGAAAGAAAGAAAGAAGGAAAGAAGAAAGAAAGAAGGAAAGAAAGACCAGGAAAGAAGGAATGAAGGAAAGAAAGAAGGAAAGGAAGAAAGAAGGAAAGAAAGAAAGAAAGAAGGAAGAAAGAAGGAAAGAAGAAAGAAAGAAATACCATTAAATTTGCACAGTCCGATGGTTTGAGTGTCTGCCATATTTTGAGATAAGTATATAAGGGTGATGGGCATCATCTACCTGACTTTAGATTAGATTAGAAATGGAATTTCATTGTACATCATATATATATTTTTAGCATTCAATCAATCAATCAATAGTTCCATCCTCTAGTCGAGGGTTGGATGCAATGGTTCTCCACTTGTCCCGATGTTGTGCTGTTCTGATAGACTGTGAATAATTCAAGCCTGTCCACTGTGAAACATTTGTAAACCATGATGTTCTTGGTCTCCCTCTCCCTCTGCTGCCATTCACCTTCCCTTCCAACAATGTACGGTATATTGAACTCTGACGAATGATGTGGCCAAAATAAATAAGTTTCTTTGTCTGTATAGTGGCAAACAAGCTTTTCTTATTTTTAATTTTTCTGAGAACTTCTTTGTTGGTGATCTTCTTTGTCCATGATATTTTCATCATCCTTCGATAAGTCCACATCTCAAATGCTGCTAAACGTTTGTACATTTTCTTAGAGATTGTCCATGTCTCTGCCCCATACATTAGAGTAGACCACACATAACACTGAAGAATACACTTCCTTGTTTGTATTAATATCTTACTTGATGTTAACACTCTATACATTTTGGAGAATGTTGTTCGGGCTACTGTTATCCTTCTTTTAATTTCTTCCTCACATCTCCCATCATTTGTAATCTTTTGTCCGAGATATATGAATTCGGATACTTGTTCTATGTTTGTGCCATCTATGGTTATATTGACATTTGGTTTATCTGTCTTTTTACTTATAACCATTGTTTTGGTCTTCCTGGCATTCATCTTCATGTTGAATAGTATTCCAGCTTTATTGATTCTATTCACTATATCTTGTAGGTTTTTCTCACTGTCTGCTAGTATTACACTGTCATCGGCATATCTAAGATTGTTGATGTTCATGCCACCTATTGTAGCATTACCCAGTGATTAATATTGTTTAAACCTAATGTCACACTGGACACCACAACCGCTATATCATGCTATATATAGACTCTGCCACTTTTCATGATTTCTGCTTATCCCCTTTAGTTGGTTGGTTATTGGAGTTTGACATCCCGGCAACATCTAAGGTGAGACTAGGCCACTAACACCAGGAGCTGATATTCCACTCAGTCACATTATCCTGCCACTGAGCCAACCAGTTCTTGCCCTATCCTAATAATGTCGAACGCCAGTCTAGGAAGTGACATGTATCAATTGTTACGTCATTGGTTTGACTCGACCATGGTTTGAACACGTTAAAAATGTATACTTGTCGCTTCCTAGCCAGGCGCTCGGCATTATTAGGAAAAGGCAAGGACTCGTTAGCTCAGTGTCAGTATAATGTGACTGAGTGGGATATCGGGTCATGGTGTTGGCAGCCTGGTTTGCCTGTGGGCAGCACTATTAAGTCACCATGAGTGCGCACTGTCACAAGTCGGTACCCGTCCTGATATGACCTTAGATGTTGGTAGGACGTAAAACAACAAACAAACAAACCAAGGTCAGTATAATCCCACGATCTACCAAAACGGGAGACAGACGCTCAACTCATTCGGCCATCCGGTCTGGTCGATTATCCCCTTCAAGTTCAACAACATCCATTCTCAGATCTATTAATAGTTGAACCACTTGTAAGTTGTACCCATATGGCTTCAGCTTTTTGTTGGTTCTTTATCTGCGTGTACATTAGTGTGGATACAACCTGTTAACACCACACACGTATCGCCTTCAGATACCAAACAGTGAAGCACTACGTGGCAAGGTGCAGCTGTAAGAACCCACTGTGCTCTCTCAGTGACCTTTCAAGCGTTGCTCGAGCTGGTGGCAGTGGAGTGAGTGAGAGTACCACACACTTAAAGTTGCATAGTTCGATGAAAACGTAATATTTTCAAAACAAAAACGAGTATCTGGATTTCATTCAACAAATCTAATTTAGATACTGTTGCACTTATTAAATATTTGTCGCCACACAGAAGGGAATGCTGAAGTCATTTAATGAAAGCTACTCAAGGGCCAAGGCCTATTATAGCTGTATCCTATTGATATTGATTGATTGAAACTTATCCTCTTCCGTTTATATATTTAGCCATAATATCCTTTTAATAGATTTGTTCTGTCTATATATGACCTGTTATAATTCTGGTGATCATGCGGTGAGGAATGACTATAGCGATACTGACTCCACAAATTTTCAAGTCTGTTTTTCAATGCATTTAATGATGGGGCTTTGATTATTTCGGGTGGAAGCCTACTCCATGTGTTTGCCGCTCTATCAAGGAGAAAGCTTGTCCTCACTCGCTGCTTGGTCCTGGGATTTTGAAGTCTAAGTTTGTGTCTCTGGTCTCCGTTCGTGATATTTCCAATTTAATGTTTGGAGCTTTTCTGGTATATAATCCAAATATCTGTTTATTATTATTATCCTGTTTATTATTATGGTAGCCTATACAAAGCTCGAGGCTCTCAGCTCTAGTGGTATGCAGCCTCGAAATCGTACAGGAATGTTTCTCTGGCTCAGGCCCTGTCCAGCGCATTCTTGAATTGATTTATGGTAGCTGCTTCCACCGCTTCTTCCGTAGTTCTATGATCTCACATCGAGCACCTGCTACTGCAGAAGCCAATGGTGATAGAGTTTTGGCGGGCTTGCCAAAATTAATTTTGCACGGTTGCATTTCAAATATCTCAAAAGTTAGCCATTTACGATAAAAGTTATTTCAAGCTAAAGTAAGGTAGATTAAAACGATCAACCTAATATATTTATCTGAAAAATTGACAGAGACTCAAAACCATCGGACTATGTAACTTTATGAAGTGTCTGTCGCTGCTAACTTGTACTCCACTCGACGGATACGCAGATAAGTCAACTGCGCATGCCCATATATGGACATTACCAATACTCCATAGATGGTGGCGGGGGGGGGGGGGGGGCGATGGTGGCGGCCTCTGGCGAGCCTTACGCATGCGCAGTAATAAGTATTCAGGGTTGAAAGTGGTCTTCGACAAAAAACATGGAAATCAGACCCAGACCTTGGCGCTAAGGGTGAATTTCCACGAATATGCGGATTTCCCCCCATAGGATTAGCACTGTCAGGGAATCGCATGGGGAAAAGTCGGAAGTCAGGTTTCAACTGTCCTTGTTGTGACTATATTATTGCCCATATCTAACTCTTTCTTGTTTGGTCTTGCTGTTCTAGCAACATTGATGGTCATATGAACGGGATTCGGACTGATCAATTTTTTTTCTTTTCCTTGAAGATTTATACTGCCTGTTCAATTGCTGTCATAATATTATATACACACAATATATTAATGGTTTATTTAACGTTAATCGGTCATATAGAAAATCGCGGAAATCCGCTAATTCGCGGAGATCTTTCATCCCTGCCCATTACTGCAGTTTTCAGTAACGCCAGATAGGTTAGAAAAGAGATACATTCCTCCTACACACAGCTATCAATCAATCAATCCATCAATAGGATACAGCCATAATAGGCCTTGCATCTGTTAGCCGCTCTTAATTAAAAGAAATCGAGGGAGCTGTGTCTAAATCCGAGCAAAAAAAACAGTGTCAAATGGGAATTAACTGTTGAGGCAGTGGTTCCAATGTGTAGCATTGATCTGTACTGGAGTAGAGTTGGTGAAATGGCAGAGAATGCAAACATACTAGATGGCGGCCCCAGAATACTCTCGATTCGAGTTTTATTAAAGTCTATTAATCTAACATTATTTATATAAATTCTTTATTCAAAAGTAGCTGGTAAATATAGATACGTATGTGAAGAATATATTTTGCTTCTTAAATTAAGAATTAATTTGGTCATTTCCTTTACCCAGGCTCTCGATACTTTTTCTAATCGGTTGTTCAGCAGCCCTGTTTTGTGAAGTGGGTTGCGGGAATAACTACAGAAAAAGATAAAAGATTCACCGCTACCCAAAGTAGGGGTGAATGACAACCATGTGTAAAATATTCTGATAAAACACATTGGTGGGGGAATGCAAATGTTCTACTTATGAAAAGGGTATATAGGGCCAGGTGCATAGATGTGTTTATGTAGTTGCTGGTGGAACTTGACTCATTGTAAATCAACATTGTGGTGCTAGTAGGATAGTGTGTAAGGGGCACTTGGAGCTCTACCCACTACCCCCTCCCCCCTCTGCTAGTCACGGATCACCACACACTCAGCTCAGGGCAGGTGGTGACCAAAGGGGCCGCGCTGCTTGGTGGTGGTGGGCAGATCACCGTAACCATGGGGACACAGGAATGCCTGTTGTTCATTGGTGGAGCTGTAGATGCTTGATTCTCATTGGAGAATATGGTCAGGTGGTATGCCATACTAGATCCATGTACCACTATAAATAATAAACCTGATGGCTTGGCTCTCTCTCTACTTTCACTCTTTATACTCTTCCTTTCTCTTTTTGCCTATATTGATTTCACCATAGCCTGCCTACACAACCACAGATTCCAGCCGTGGACTTTATACATGTCTAAAACCGACCGAAAACTATTTGGTATCAATCAACCAATCAGAGAATATGAGCTCCTGGTACCCTCATCCAATGGTTATCTGTATTGGCACAGAGTGGATGAGATGAACGAGAATGCAAAACAACCAAGATGGTGGTCAATAAATGCTCTCGATTTGAGTTTTAAAGTCCATGTTATTTAATCAATTATTCCTCCAAAAGTCGCGGGTAAATATAAGTATGTGAAGAATATATTTTGCTTCTTAAATTAAGAATTGTTGTGCTCATTTCCTTTACCCAGCCGTTCGCCACTTTTTCTAACGGGTTGTTTTTTCACCGCTACTGCAAGTACGGGGTGAATCTTTTATCTAGGTAGGTAGCTTTAGGGAGCAGGTTTATTCGTTATGAAGCTCTCTTTGTGAGACTGATCATCTCTTCATTAGATAACATGTTGCTAGGACATAAAACCCCAACAAACACACAAACATTAGACAGCTTTCCTCAGTAGATAGTTTGCTTCATTAGGCAACTGTCTTAAAGTTGGATGGTCTGATGAAACATAATTTTGTCAAAACCAAATCACCTACCTACGTTTGACCCCATATCTCGCAACTTAAATATTGGCGCATTGTGCATGTTGGCCCGAGGCTAACATGAGTAATTTGCTCACGAGGCTGCTGTCTGTTTACCTTTCCTGCTAAATCGCCCTCTCCTTTCTCGCTCACTTTGCTTCTGGCACTGCTACAAGCCACATCGTTTCCCCACCCACCCACCCTCTTTCTCGGGGGGTGAGCGCTGATCCTGACATGTTACTGCCCATCTCTGCATCGGGTTGAATTTCCTGGTTATGCATTCCAGTCAGCATACGTACTGGCCACTGTCGCCGCCTGATATAATTCTGAACACCTGCCAAGGTCCGACTTGTTTTTATTAAATACTTTATTTAATCCAGTTTGTTTTCTGTCTCTTTCCTCCTTTTCTTTTCAGCCGAGTGTAGCGAATTAACTAACAATTTGGGACAGCATAGAGAGAATAATCAGTGAATTTATAACCCCATCCCGTTGAACGCCTACTTTGAGACGGCCATTACGCAGGGACGGTATTAACCAATTAGGTCAATCTCGTGACCTCATTAGCATTTCCCTCATTCTAAGTACCATGTGGAGCTAGGTCAGGTTTTAGGATTAGTAGCTCAACCCATAACACATAACCATCGCGAGATAGCAATCTGATTCATATCTACAAGAGTATTGGCAAGATTGCCAAAATTATTTATGCTTCTTTCAGTTCAAATTTCTCCAAAGTTAGCCATTTTCATCATTGTTAGACCAGACTAATGAATAATAGGTTATATTTATTAGAAAAATAAGGCTAATATTCAAAAGCCATCGGACTATACAACTTTAATTAAATGACTCTCATCGCTATAAGTTATAACTATTGTGGTGGTCTGCGCTGACCTCTCAGGCAAGTAACCACATAGACAGCTGGGCGTGGGGAGTGTGTTGATGTCAGGGAGCCTGGGTGGTGTAGTGGTTAGCGCACTGGCCCGGGGTGCAAAGAGATGTGGGTTCGGGTCCCGCTCTAGGCGCAGTATTTCCCATTTTCAACACACCCATGACACTGGTTGCCGTGATCAGGATCCTGTACAAGCTTTGCGCTGTATGGTTGTTGAACCTACCCTGTGTATGAATGTGTTAGTGCATTGCCTGTATGTATGTAATTGTAAGCATTACAAGACTTACAATTCCAGGGGGACGAGTGTAGTGGTCTGCACTGACCTCTCAGGCAAGTAACCACATAGACAGGTAGGCGTGGGGAGTGTATTGATATCAGGGAGCCTAGGTGGTGTAATGGTTAGCACACTGGCCCGGAATGCAAAGAGATGTGGGTTCGAGTCCCGCTCTAGGCACGGTATTTCCCATTTTCATCACCCCCATGACACTATTTTATTCTCCCACAGTGGCATGAAATGACTGTGGTTTACAGAGGAGTCGAGGTTATTTAACGTGAAGTAAGTTGGGTTTTGAGGATCTAGCAACATCTACGGTCACCAAGACCAGATGAGTACCGACTTATGACAGTGCGCACTCATGCCGACTTTATAGTTCTGCCCCATTGGGACTCTGGCACACTGAACTGATTGATATCTCACTCGGTCACATTATCCTGATACTGAACAAATCGAGTCCTTGCCCTGTCCTAGTGATGCAGATTGTCAGGCTAGGCAGTGATGGGTATCAATTTTGTAAGTCGTTCATTTGAATCAGTCAGGGTTCGAACCCACAATTTCAAACATATAAGACTCCCTAGTGTAGTCACCAGTTCAGCTATCCATGCACATACTAGGCTACGATATTAGTTATATGATAGGAAGTTATACCCCCCCCCCCCCCCCAAAACAAAAACAAACAAAAATAACATAGATACTGATGACTTAAATAAATGCTGGTGGATATCCCGGATACCAACCCGGCAGCTGAACCCGGGCATACAACTTAACATTCCTCACAGCTGTCCAGCATTGAAAACAAGCACCCTCACGGGAGCTTACATGCTATGGGAAAAATAAATACTGTATCAATAAAAAAAATTAATTAAAAAAAGCCTAGTCTTACACTAAGACCGCTGTCTATATATACCACTTTCAATGTTTATAAACATTGTGTATGCGCGCGCAGCTTGGCTGCAGACCGAAGGCACACTGCCATTGAGTTTGCCGGGACGCGCAGTGCAACACGTTTATTTTATTCAAAATTAATAGAAATGCAGAACCCTAAGCATATGAAATTGAATATAACCTGTTCGTTGAATAAGTTTTCTATATATTTGTTCCAAGAGGTTTGTGTCTAGGTGGTGTGGTTTTAGAGATATTTCACCTCTTCTGTATGAAGATTGCTCATGGCCATTGATTGACAATGCATTGAGTTTGCCGGTACGTGCAGTGCAAAACGTCTATTTTATTCAAAATTCATAGAAATGCAGAACCCTAACCTTATAAATTTACTATGACCTATTCGGTGGATATGTTTTCTATATGTGTTCCAGGCGGTTTGTGTCTAGGAGGTGTGGTTTTAGAGATATTTCATCTTTTCTGTGTAAGGATTGCTCACAGCCATTGACAATGCATTGAGTTTGCCAGTACGCACAGTGCAAAACGTATATTTTATTCAAAATTAATAGAAATGCAGAACCAGAGCCTTATAAATTTAATATAATCTATTCGTTGAATATGTTTTCCATATGTCTTCCAGGCCATTTGTGTCTAGGTGGTGTGGTTCTAGAGATATTTCACTCGTTCTCTATGAAGATTCCTCATAGCCATTGAGTTTGCAGTGCGACAGCGTGTCGTCCTGCAACCAAAAGGCACGCGCACTGACCTAGATACCTATGCTGACGTTATATGAAATAGGTCTATTGTCCATCCAGTTTTTTTACTACATTCCTACCTTACTTCTCCTTTCAATCTTCGATTCTTCTCAGATTGCTTATTGGAATTTTACGTCCTGGCAACATCAAAGGTCATATCTAGGATGTC
Source organism: Branchipolynoe longqiensis (assembly GCA_030323885.1). Lineage (NCBI taxonomy): Eukaryota > Metazoa > Annelida > Polychaeta > Phyllodocida > Polynoidae > Branchipolynoe > Branchipolynoe longqiensis. Next base: position 27,842 of record JASIRB010003998.1, read on the forward strand.
TTGTGACAGTGTGCACTCATGGTGACTTTATAGTGCTGCCCCACTGGGAAATCAGGCTACAAGCACCATTACCCGATATCCCACTCAGTCACATTATGCCGACACTAAGCTACCCAGTTCTTGCCCTATCCTATTAATGCCAAGCGCCAAGCGAGGAATGGACAAGTATCAATTTGAAAGGTCATTGCTTTGACTCAACCGCAAATTGAACTCCAGATCTCCGGTATGGGAGGCATGCACTCTACGGATTATTCTTCTCAGGAGTTCTTACTTCAATCATTGTTTCCCATTCTAGGTCCTAATTAATTAGTATTATGGTTTGTCAAGGAATGCCGTGATGTGTTCATTGGTTGGATTACAAAACTAGTTATTGCTTCATTATCCTCAGGTCCTCCACCCCCTCCCCGCGCCTCCCCCAATCCATCAAAGCTGCCTGGGTGAAACCACGAATAAAGGAGCCTAATTTAGATTGTAATGTTCTAACAAATTATCAGACGAGTCATTTTTTGTCTCAGATGCTTCACAGACCAGTTGCCGTTCACCTAGGCAAATATATAATGTTCGAACCTTGGTCAAGTCAAACCAATGACTTGAAAATTGATACTTGTCACTTTCCTAGCCTGGCGCTCGGCATTATTAGGATAAGCAAAAGGACTGGTTGGTTCAGTGTCAGGATAATGTGACTGAGTGGGATATCAGGTCATGGTGCCAGCAGCCTGCACTATAAAGTTGCCATGAGTGCGCACTGTCACAAGTCGGGATCCATCCTGATATGACCTCAGATGTTGACAGTACGTAAAACTCCAACAACCAACCTATTATTTCCTTATTGATATAGGTAGCTATTATATATATAATAATATAGAAATATTTTACCTCGGTACTACGCCTCTGGCTACTCATAGCCCAGGGAGAGAAGGAAGCACATCCGGGTCCAGCAATTAGCATAATTAGCTCACAGCAGTAGGATGTGTTGTGAGCAGCTCTGGCAGTTTTTCTACATTTACTACAAAACCAAACAGGTTAGTATCTTTCAAACTCGATACATTGGTTTAGTTCATGTTACCATTCACAAACAAAGTTTTTTGAAACTTTTCGATAAGATATTACTGTTTTACAACTTAGTTTAGATCGTAATTGGTATGATCGAAAGAACAATGCTTCCATTGTTCGGTTATTAATTAAGCTGTCCGTTGCCAAACGGAGACATGAATGGCAGGAGCCAGTTACATCATTGGTGATTCATTCCCTGGGTCTCAATAAGATTCCCCCTGTTGTGATTCTCATTAAGGTGTACCTCCGAGTCCTATAGTATTTTCTTCAACTTGTTGGTGAAAAAAGCCACAGGTGGGAGAAGTTTATAGGTACTTAGAGTGTGGGAGGGCACCACTACACTTGACCCTACCCCTCATTAGGATCAGTTGGTTACCCATACTGTTATCCTACGACTGTCGGCTAACCATATGCCTGCATTAAACATTGATTTAATGCCATAAACTACACACCTAGTATAATTATACTCTAATTATCAGTGTGCTATTTCACCTAAGACAATGCCTAATCATTCTTCTTTTTACTCACAGTCTCAGAGCCATGGCTACGAAGCGGAGCAAGGCAGAGGCAACTCACGCACTCAGTGTGGATGAAGATGCCACACTGCCTGTGCGGGTACAAAGGTCACCCTCTCCAGAACAAAGGGATTCTGAAGAGCCAGGCGAGGAGGTGTTTGTGTCTGCACGGAAGCGCAAACACAAGAAGAAGAATTCATCAGTAGGAGATGAGTACACGAGAGCCTGTAAAAAGAAGCCTCTCGTGAAGAAAACAAAGAAACAGTCTAAGAAGAGGAGGAAGCACAAATCCTCCGCTTCGGACTCGTTGTCAGACTCATCGACGACGAGCTCAGACTCCAATACTAAGCACTCCGGCAAATACGCTAAATCATATAGGAAAGAAACAAAAAAGTGTAAAGTGCTTAGACATAAGAAAATACACATAACGACACTCATGAGGAAGACCATCCAAGGCCACTTTAACACCTTCAAACCAGTGGAGGTCATAATCAAGATGGTGGAGAAATTCACAGGAATTAAAGGAATTCCGGAATCCGACATCAAAGAGATGGATCCTGAAGTCAAACTCAGTGGGGAGAGGAAAAAGTTTGAGACATCTCTCAACACTGTCCACAAGGGGGTAACATGCCCATCTGAGGTTCTGGCCCTAGGGTGTCATCAGCGTCCTCCCTTTTTTACATAGATATTTTTTGTATGTCTTTAGATCAGGATCTGCCTTTCTTTTACTGATTGGGCATTCTAAGCCTTAGCAGCCATTTCTAATGTGCTTCTTTCATGGGCCTTTATGCGGCTCCTTGTTTGTTTTATTAGGTGTGTATTGTTCATTCGTGTATCTCTGGTTGGTTGCTTTTGGTATTTCCTATTGCGACTGTACCCAAATGCGAGTGTTTTGAGGTGAACTAGTCTTCTATTTTTTTTAAAGCAATTTTTGTTTGGTTTCATGTGCAGGTCATAGGTGGGGTGCATTCTTTCCACCCTGAGACATTTTTTTAATGCTTTATTTTGTAGGATTTTCAGCTTATTGAGCAGTTCTTGCTTTGCTCCCATGTATATTGTGTCTCCATAGTCAAAGTACGGGAGTACCATTCCTTTGAAGACCTTTATTCACATTTCTTGTGTCATGAATTTTCTTAATTTGGCAAATAACCAGAGTTTGTGATTTACTTTTTGTATGATTTTTGTCACACATAGGTTGTAGTTTAGTTGGCTGTCCAGCTCTAGGCCTAGGTATCTGTAGTGCTTTACTTTTTACAGCACCTGCTTTCCTAGTTTGCACTGGGCATTACTTTCCGGTAGTGGTCTATGTGAGAAGAGGACTGTTTTGGATTTGCTGGCATTTATGGTTATTTTATTAGATTTGCACCAGTCATCCAGTTTCTGTAGTAGTTTATTTAGTTTATTTGTTACCTCTTCCTCAGTGTTGCCCTCAGCATATATGACAGTATCATCTGCATATAGCTGGAGGCATTCAGTGTCTAGCCACTTCTCTAGGTCATTTATGTATAGTATGAAGAGTAGTGGTCCTAGGACTGACCCTTGTGGGATTCCACATGTAATTGGTTTGCATTCTGATATGCTATTTTCTACTTTGGTTTTTTGTTCCCTATTTCTCAGGTAGCATTCGATCCAGTTTTTTATGGCTGATTTTATACCTATTTGGTTGAGTTTTTGAAGTAGTATCTTGTGATCTACTGTGTCAAAAGCCTATGAATGCTGCCCCTGATATTTATTTTCGTTCATTGAGGCCAGTAAGTCACTGGTGAGTAGGGCTATGGTTTTTGATGTGGAGGGGATTTTTCTGAAGCCCCCTTGTCTCGAGTTTAGTATACTATTCTTGTTCAGGTGTTCATTTATGTGCCTGTGTAGTATTTTTTCAATCAATTTACCTGGGGCCTGTAGGATTGATATGGGTCTGTAGTTGCCCATGCTTTGTTTATCTCCACCTTTATGGATGGGGGTGATAGTGGCCATCTTCCAGGCTTCAACAAATTTACCTTGTTCGAAAGAGGCATTAAATAAGTCTTTTATGGTGTCTGGGATGGCTTGTAGAGCATGTTTTAATACTTTAGTTGGGATATTTTCTATACCACTTGGTTTATTTGTATCTCTGCTCTGTATTAGCTGTTGTAATTCTTTTGCATTATTTTTGCAGGTGGGGATTTCATTTTGTATTTGTTCTGACTTGTTTTCCCAATCCCATATGAATTTTGTTGATAGTTTTTGTCCCACTGAGGCAAAGTGGTCGTTTAGTTTGTCTGCTGCCTCTATGTTTGTTAGTGTGCTGCCTTTCTCATTTGTGAGTGCTATGCAGATTTATTGTTGGGGAAGAGTAGATTTACATTTTCCCAGAATTTGTTTGTGTTACTACCCCTTTGATCATCTTGGCTTATTATGTATTTTTGTTGTTGCTCAGTGTTCTGACAGGTTTCTGGGACTTATTTCTAGTTGTGTTGTAGGCTAGTCTATCTGCTGGGGTTTGGTGCTTTTTGCCACGTTCCCTAGTTTTCTTTTGATTTCTATCTGGGCTATTAGCTCATTGTTCACCCATGGATCTTGGTTTTTGTTTATTTTGAGTTTTTTTATTGGGCACATTTGGTTTAGTGAGGTTGTTATTTCCGTAATGATATTGTTCCAGAAAATGTTAATATCATTTTTGTTACTATTTATTTAGTTTTTTTGACTCTCTAGGTGGTTTAACAGTGATTCTTTTGAGTAGTTTTTCCAGTGATCTACCCATCTTGTATTCATATTGATTTTTGGTTTTTATTTTTTTTCTGGTTACGGATATTAGCTCGTGGTCACTTACACCCCAGCTTCTGGTGCCCCACTTTGTTGCATGGTTGGAGTTGGTTAGTATTAGGTCAATTGCCGAGCTATTTCACTGAGTCTGGTATTTTCTGTGATTATCTGTTGAAGGCCTATGGTTTTGATAGTGGTCTGCAACATTAGTTTGTTTATTTCATTTGAGTTGTAGTTTATATTAAAATCACCCAGAATGAAAATTTCTGCAGTTGTTAATTTTTGTACTGTGCTAACACTTTCTTCAAGCGCCTCAAGGAAGCTGTCTATGTTTCCTGTTGGTGGTCTGTTCAGACTTGCTATGGCTGTGTTTGCTTGCTTATCACTTTTTATTAAGCACCATACAAGTTCTATGTGTTGTTCTGAAATATTTGCTGTTTCTAGTGTTTCAGCATCTAAGTTTTTGGTGAGTTTGCAATATATAGCTACACCCCCACCTTTGTTTCTTTGTTGTGTTTCATTTAATCTTTTTCTGTCATTATGTACAAGCCTATACCCATCTATGTTGAGAATATTGTTGTGGTGTTTGTCAGTGTACCAGGTTTCTGACATTGTTAGTACAGCAATGTCTTCATGTTTTAGGTGTAGTTTTATCAGCTCTAGTTTATTGTATGCACTCTGGAAGTTTACGTGTGCGAAGTGTGTGCCCCTGCCTAGTCTGCACTCAATTTCCTCAAACATGGATAAAGCAATGGAAGTCGGATTATGTGAGTTTAGTTATATTTGGCTTTATATTTATTTTGTTTCTTTATGTGTTATTAGGTTGCTGAGGTGCAGGTACCAGTGCTTGGGCACTTGCGACCCCCTTGACATAATAATAGCATTCATGTAACCTGTGTAAAGGGAGGAGAGGTACATGTGCTGCTATTGTATTAGTTACATGAAATAGCTTAGCATTATTTCTAGGTTAGTAGTGGGTTATTTTATAGAAGATAGGAAAATTTAGTGTTTGGTACTCAAAGTTTGTAGTTCCAGTTCTCCCCGATGCTGCGCCATGTTGGTATCCACTTGCCTAGTATTCAGTATTTCAGGTGTGGCTGGAGTATTTTTTGCATCATTTCGTTGATTTTTTGGAGGATTTTTCCCATTTTATTTTTGTATCCTTGTTTGACAATTTCCCCTTCGTTTGCATTGTTTAAGAAAATGCCTGTTCCCCAATATGGTTATCTGGTGCATTCTCTGAATGCCTTGCCTGGGGCGTTTATCAATTTTTGATATCCTCTAGGACTTTCTCGCTTGTTTTACACCATTCTGGTGTCCTCCAGACTTTCTTTGCAATCGCCTTCACTGTGTAGGAGTTATGTGTATATATATATATATATATATATAAATATATATATATATAATATATATATATATATAATATATACATATATACAGTAAAACCTCTCTACCCGACCACCTCCACAGATTGACAACTCTCCTATAGTGAACACTTCATTTAAGTCTCAATCGATCGGCCATACAGTACCATATTAACGAAATCACAAACTCCCTAAACCGACCACCTCCCTAAATGAACCATTTAAAGTCGGTCCCATGGTCAGTCGATTTAGAGAGGCTTTACTGTATATATGTATATAAATAAGTATATATATATGGGCCACTCAAACAGTGAGGACATTGTGGCCGAACACCCCTATGACTCATCGCAGCTATTACCACATCAGACCTGCCAGTGTATCCTCCTCTCAAGGAGAGAATGCTTCAATTTAGCCCAAGTCCCACACTCAGCTTTCAAGTCCACAGAGGCAATTGAAACCACCATGAATGCACATCAAATAAATCAAGTCAAACAGAGGGAAGAAAAGGACAAAAAGATTGCTTCGTTGTTAGAGTTTTACGTCCTGGCAACAGGATGGGTACCTGCTGACTGACTATTCTCAACTGTCTTCTGGTTACAGAAAGAGAGGGCGCCCTCGTCTCCGGTTCAAGGATACTATCCAGAGAAACCTGAAGCTGAGAGACATTAAGACCGACTCATGGATGCAACTCTCACAGCAGAGAGCTAAATGGAGAGCGGCAGTCAAGTAATGAAAGCAGTCTTTGTCGCATCGCGACCGACAGCATGATGATGATGATGACCTGCTGACTTGTGACAGTGAACACTCATGGCAACTTTATAGTGGCTGCCCCATTGGGAAATCAGGCCCCCGGTACCATGACCCGATATCCCACTCAGTCACATTATCCTGATACTGTGCTAACCAGTTCTTGCCCTATATCCTATTCATGCAGAGCGCCAGGATAGGAAGCGACAAGTATCAATTGCATACTCTCCCGCCCGGTTGCACAAAAAGATGTTATTACTATTATTAATGCCGCGCTTTTGGTGGGTCGACTACGCAAGACAGGTGACCGAATCGGTCACAGCGTGGCCTTTTCTTGCGGAAGGTCCGGAGTTTGAATCATGAACGAGTGAAACCAATGACTTACAAAATTGATACTTATCGCTACCTAGCCTGTAGATAAAAGATTCACCCGGTACTTGTAGTACACGGGTGAATGACAACGTAGTGTAAATACGGCCGAAAATAGGTTTAGTATGAAACATGACCTAGAAACTGTGGCTCCATGATCAAATGGCTACTCATATAGGCACAGAGTTAGTGGGTTATCAATAAGACATATGTAAAGAATAAATGTTGCTTCTTAGATTGTGAAATTAGGCTCTCAATTCAGGAACCCGCTTTTTCGACCGTTTTTATATAGGGTTGGTATTCACCCGTGTACTGCGACTGCGAGTACCGGGTGAATCCTTTATCTACCTAGCCTGGTGCTTGGCATTAATACTAAGCTATGCTATCATATGATTGGCCCAGGACGGGTTATCACAGTATCATGATATTGAAACGGTGTGGGATATTGGATCATGGATAACTTTTAGGATATTTGAAGTAAAAACATGTCAAATTAACTTTTGGCAAGCATGCCACCAAAAAATCTGACACAACAGACTTCTGCAGTAACAGTTTCTATTAAATTGCCTCAGTATTCCATTCTGTGTGGTGACAAATGTTTAATAAGTGCACCAGTATATACGTTAAATATGTAGATTCAAATCTAGATAATTGTTTCGGTTTTGAAAATTTGATGTTTTCATTGGACTATGCAGCTTTAATGATTATACAATATAGAATGTGGAGCTGGAATCCCCATAACAGGTATTCAAAGTTCCTCTGGTCTATTATTAAGAACTGTCACTGCAACTCAGTGTGCCACTCGCTTGCTTTGGGGTGGTTTGTAACCTTGACGGTTCCAGGCTGCAGGACTGCAGCAATAGAAAACGGCCCTAATAAATCGCTTCGTATTTTGCATGAAGAATAAACTTTATGGGTGGGCGGTTGTGGAAGCGGGGTGTTCTTTACAACATTAATGACAAGTCATTGTAGTTTCACCGGTTCACTCCGGTTTGATAGCGCTGCACCTGTGTCCAGTAGCCGATGGGTTAGGAGGAAGGGAGGGGGAAAGGTGGGATCTGCAGCAAGAAGGAAACGCCAGTATGCCAGTTCGCAGCTTCAGCTTGTATGGCAGAATGTAGGGTGTGGGTGCCTCTCTCAGCCCTATCTTTGACTTGACACCCTATATTTTAAACTCACTTCACCCCAATAACCACATGCCTCTTGGGGACCAATCTTGGTATGGTTATTGCCATACATTTGGCTGTAATGTATACATTTGGTTCTAAAGTAAAGCTTGTTTTATTTAACGACGGCTTTAGAGCACATTGATTTTCGTATCATCGGCTCTTCGGGTATATTCGTATCATCAACGCTTGGAGATTTGGCTCAATACGTATACATATCAGACTTTCACCGTTTTCGATTAACATGTCAGGTGTGGTTCTGAATTGCGCCATTTTCGACAGATACATTAGGCGTAAGTCAGACTTGGCAGACATGAATGTTGACACAATCTCAGTCCCACTTTAAATCCTCCCAGTGTGTGTTGTTGCTTTGTTTGTTGTTGTTTTATTGGAATTAACTGTGGTGTTTTTTTAACAGAGGCTTACACAGTATAAGATGAGTAATAAATCTGGCACCCCATCATGTTTGCATCATGCTTTAAGATACATTTAAATTGTTCATCATATCTATACATTTGACTAATTAATTATAGTGCTTCCTTACCATCAGTGCTCGGGGTATTACCAGGCCAGGATTTTGTTTGTTTGTTGTTGATTTACGTTCTAGCAACATCTAAGGTCATATCAGGACGGGTACCGACTTGTGACAGTGTGCACTCATGGTGACTTTATATTGCTGCCCCACTGGAAGACCAGGACGCCAGCACCATGACCTGATATCCCACTCAGTCACATTATCCTGACACTGAGCCAACCAGTCCTTGCCCTATCCTAATAATGTCGAGCGCCTGCCTAGGAAGCGACAAGTATCAATTTTTAAGTACTTGGTTTGACTGGACCAGGATTCAAACCCACGATCCCATGGTCTAACCAGGCCAGGATTGAATGATAATACAATATAGACTGTGTCGCTGTAATTCCGAATACGGATATTCCAAGTTCTGCTGGTCTCTCATTAAGAACTGTCACTGCCACTTAGCACGCCAGTTCGCAGCTTCAGCTTGCACGGTAGAATGTGGGTTGTGGTGCCTTTCTCACCCCTATCTTTCACTTGGTACCCGATATCTTAAACTCACTTCACCCCTATTACCACATGCCTCTTGGGGACCAATCTTGGTAGGGTTGTTGCCATACAGTTGGCTGTAATGCATACATTTGACTCTATACATATACATATCATACTTTCACCGTTTTCGACTAACATGTCAGGCGTGGTTCAGAATTGCCCCATTTTTGACAGATACCTTAAATATAGGTCAGGCTTGGACTGTTTCCGACAGACAGGAATGTTGACAGACCATCTCAGTCCCACTTTAAATCCTCCCAGTGTGTGCTTAACATGTGCTTCTTTATGTCCACGAAGGCACCTGTAAAGCTACCGGGCAGGTAGGCTTTTGTACGGGGATATGTGAGTGGATTTGATGGAGGTAACTGTGTCAGTACTTTTTTCAAACAGAGGCTCACACTGTATATGATGAGTAATAGATCTGGCGACCTATCATACTTGCGTCATGACATAATAGGATCATTGAGGTACACTTAACAAATTATTCATAAATAATTTGGCAAGTTTTCAATTCATATATCTCCAAAGTTACCCATTTATAATAAAAGTTACTTCAAGCTGAAAAGTAAGGTAGATTATAATTATTAGCCTATTATGTTTGTTCTAAATCTAAAATGTAGTTTATTCATTAAATAATGTCTTTTGTCAGCGCCACAGCACTGGTCTTCCGGACGTACAATATAATTTGTTGATACATAAATAAAACTATCAGTTGCAATAATAACCACATGCAAATCCTGTTCAATAATAAACGTATTATATATAACATAAATGAACTGTCACTTGTAATAGTATCTGCACACAATTCCAGTTCGATAAAAGTATTATGCATTTGTTGAATATGCATTATATGGTATAGAATTCTTCCAGAATTATCCCTTCTTCTAAAAATCTACATAGAAAATTTCAGAACCTCAAAACAATCGGACTATGCTCCTTTAAAGACATCTCCTTACACTGCCAAAATAACCGATTTTTAGTGTTAAACAAAATACATTGTTTGAATTGGCCTATCTTGAGGCATTGTGTTTTATTGCTTAGTGAAATCAGAGAGCGTGTATATAGATGAGAGGGACAACTCCCGTGAAAATAGGTAACACAGGCTGCAGTGGCGATCCTGGCGGTTATTGTTGAACAAGCCTTGAGTTTGCCGGTACGCGCAGTGCAAACCATTAATTTTCTTAAAAGATTAATAGAAATCCAGAACCCTAACCTTATAAATTCAATATAATCTTGTTGGTAAACATGTTTTCTATATGTGTACCAAGCGGCTTGTTTCTATTTGGTGTAGTTTTAGAGATATTTCACTTTTTCTGTAGCAAGATTGCACACGACCATTGACAATGCCTTGAGTTTGACAGCTCTGTCATAAAGTGTTCAACAACCACCACTTGGAGCGCCACAGTCGACAGATGTTTGTTTGTTTGTTTGTTTTGTTGTTGTTTTACATCCTAGCAACATCTAAGGTCATATCAGGACGGGTACCGACTTGTGACAGTGCGCACTCATGGCAACTTTATAGTGTCGACAGCTGTTACATGGGCCAGTATGCGAGTTGTCCCTCTCATCTATATACACGCTCTCTGGTGAAATGGAAAAGAAACATCTGACAAAATGCATCTTGTTTCCATCCAAAGAGGGCTTGATTGGATTTGAAGACGGATTCATGGAGCTGCCAAGTTTTATCAAAACAAAACAAATGACTTTTCTTATTAAACTATGAAATATTTTATTTGATTTTCAAGTTCAAATTGACTGGATGTTGATAGAGATGGAAGACAAGACTGCCAGCACCATGACGCGATATCCCATACAGTCGTATTCTCCTGATACTGAGCTAACCCCAGTGCTAGTCCTATCCTATTAATGTCGAGCGCCAGGCTAGGTAGTGACAAGTATCAGGTATATAAGGCATTGGTTTGACTTGGCTGGGAATATTTGTGGCAAATGATGGATGCCCCATACTGGCATGAATATTCAAGCAGATAGCTGGCCAGACAAACAGATCCATCAGTCTATATTTAGCACTATGGCATGACAGTAACATGGTCTATTGGGTAGTATAGCACGGCCAGTTCTGGACCCCGCCATATACTATACAGCACGCTGTCCACCTAGTGTCTTAATGGGGCTGTCACACTACGACGTGACGACGTCAGCATAGGGAGAACGTGAAAAACATTGAACTTCTCGGCGTAGTATGCAAATTTGGGCACAAGTTGAACGTGGATGCAGCGTAGTGGATGAGAGCATAACGTCGGTAAAGCGTAGTGATACCGTCATTCAACGAGAGAGGACAACATCATTACGCTCACGGAACGTTATGAACGTTATTCCATCGCCAGAAGAATGTTATGTGACGTTACATACATCATGACACGGTGACAAAACATTGAATGTACGTTGAACGTACGTTCTCCTGACGTTCTCCTGACGTTCTCCTGACGTTCCCATTACGCCGCATGGACTTTCCACCCGGTTTAATGTGGGTCAACGTAGTGGAACATAGTTGAACGTAGTGAGCAGCGTTTGACTAACGTCCGTTTAACGTCATTGACGTTCGCTGAACATGTACAGAACGTACGGCGAACGTAAACCCTTACGTTCAAGGTACGTCAAAAGTTTTGAACATGTCCAAAACCTCGACGTAACACGACGTAATGTGACGTAGCTCAACGTCAGTCTAACGTCATTCTGACGTCATCATAACGTAACCCAACGTACGTCAACGTAATTATGAAAAATGACCACGTTAGGCTCACGTTCGCTCGTTACGTCATAGTGTGACAGGGGTATTAGGTGGCAGCAATCTGAATGCCAATATAAAGTGGGCACATTTGCAGTTTGGGCTATTTTCCGTTCAAACCAGTAGTCCACAACTGGTTCATCAAAGGCTGTGGTATGTGCTGTCGTGTCTGTGGGAAAGGGCATATAAAAGACCCATTGCTGCTTATCGGACAGAGTAGCCTATGTGGCAGCAGCAGGTTTCCTCCAAAGAAATATATCAGAATGACCATATGTTTGACGTCCAATAGCCGATGATAAAAATTAATGTGCTCTAGAAACATCGTTAAATAAAACAAATTTTGTTTTGCCAATATAAATTATATTGGCATTCAAGGATGAATGATCCCCGTAATTTCGCGGATTTACGCGATTTCTGATTATTTACTGATTAACGTTAAACAAAATGCCACGGAATCAGGATGTATATTTAACCGTCGGGCTATTCCACCCCCGCTTAAGGCGACCCTACGTGTTAATATAAATAATTGTTTCCATGTGAATGACTTGTGCCTCCTGCCGCCGGTTGTCTGTCACCCTGCCAGCCTGACCCTTGACTAGCATTGCCCGAGGTGGAGAGTTCGACTCCTGACGGACCATTGGCAGAAGGCCCTTAATTAAATAAGATTATAGAGCAATCCAAATAGCAATCTGAAGTTGACCATAGCGGTTAATAATATAAGTCTGGAGGACAGTAAGGAATGCAAGGAACGTTCATGTCACTTCTTAGGAGCTCACCATTTTATTCTTACCTCTTACTAACAGAATGAATTTAGCAATATAACTTATGTTATGATTTAAATATAGTTTAACAGTGGAATGTATGTTATAAGCCAAATCCCCTCCCATATAATTAAGTTAAATAAGTTTGGAATTTCCACAAATAAGGCCTAAATATCGGCTAAAACATCGGAGCGTGCAAAAACACGTCCGATGGGTCTGGGTCCGAACGCCCGACCTTCTATCGTTGCTAGGATAGTCACAATCGACGTATCCAAGCAACGCTTTACAGCAGGGAACCCAGCCTTGCAAATGTGGCAGTTGCGAGCCCACGCAAATAAGAGCAAAATACGTGCCCCCGTGAAATGTGAGCCCGCAAATAATCGGTCGAGTAGTCTCGCCCACTTCATATATATGACAACAATTGGTTAGTTTGAATCCCATTCTTATATGACGTTAGATGTTGCTAGAACATAAAACCCAAACAAGAGTTAGGTATGGACGATAATACAGTCACAACAAGGACAGTTGCGTTTCCACGTTTTTTGCCGGAGACCACCTTCATCCTCGTATAATACTGTTTGTTTGCTTGTTTGGATTTGACACCCTAACAACATTGAAGGTCATATCAGGATGGGCGCCGACTTATGACAGTGTGCACTCATGACACTTTTAGAGTAGTTAGTACTTCCCCACCAGGAAACCAGGCCGCTGGCAGCATGACCTGATATCCGGCTCAGTCGCATTATCCTGATACTAAGCTAACCAGTCCTTGCCCTAACCTAGTAATGCTGAGTGCCAGGCTAGAAAGCAACAAGTAAAAACTGTGTAAAGCTGCGAACACACTGGACGCGTAACTGGCGCGTGCGTCAAGCATCGCGCGTGCGTCAAAAATCAAAATGTATGTAATAAAGAGAACCCGAACACACTGGTGCGTGCGTTTCTCGCGGGTGCGTTGCGCATGCGTCATGAATCGCTTTTGGAGCGATTTTTTTATGCTTGACGCGTGGTGACGCGTGGCTTTTGACTGAATTTGCCTGACTTTGCCTGACTTTGCCTGACTTTGCCCGACTTTTCCCGACTTTGCCTGACTTTGCCCGGTTTAGTTGAGGCTGCTTAAGCACATGGATGCAGACTGCTTCCTAACACACAGGTAGTTGCTTTCATAGTGGTTAGAACACATGTTTGGACCGTCCTACATGTTTGGACCATCCCATTTGTTCATATATCATATGGAGACGGCTTGCTAACAGGTAGTTGCTTTTGATAGTGGTTGGAGCACATGTTTGGACCATCTGTTCATTAGGTTGTTGGTTGGTTGGTTGTTGGTTGGTTGTGGGTTGGTTGTGGATTGGTTGTTGGTTGGTTGTTGGTTGATTGTTGGTTGGTTGTGGATTGGTTGTTGGTTGATTGTTGGTTGGTTGTGGATTGGTTGTTGGTTGGTTGGTTGTGGATTGGTTGTTGGTTGGTTGTTGGTTGGTTGTTGCTTGGTTGGTTGTTGGTTGTTGCTTGGTTGGGTGTGGATTGGTTGTTGGTTGGTTGTGGATTGGTTGTTGGTTGGTTGTGGATTGGTTGTTGGTTGGTTGGTTGGTTGTTGGTTGGTTGGGGGTTGGTTGTGGATTGCTTGTTGGTTGGTTGGTTGTTGGTTGGTTGTTGGTTGATTGTTGGTTGGTTGTTGGTTGGTTGTGGATTGGTTGTTGGTTGGCTGTTGGTTGGTTGTGGATTGGTTGTTGGTTGGTTGGTTGTGGATTGGTTGTTGGTTGGTTGTTGGTTGGTTGGTTGTTGGTTGTTGCTTGGTTGGTTGTTGCTTGGTTGGTTGTGGATTGGTTGTTGGTTGGTTGTGGATTGGTTGTTGGTTGGTTGTTGGTTGGTTGTTTGGTTGTTGCTTGGTTGGTTGTGGATTGGTTGTTGGTTGGTTGTGGATTGGTTGTTGGTTGGTTGGTTGCTTGGTTGTGGATTGGTTGTTGGTTGGTTTTTGGTTGGTTGTGGATTGGTTGTTGGTTGGTTGCTTGGTGGTTGGTTGTTGTTTGATTAGACACATGGCAGACGCGTCCAGTGTGTTCGCTATTTACGCGTGAGAATCGCATGACGCACGCTTGTACTTGACGCACGCGTCCTGTCTGTCCGTAGCTTGAGTCATTGGTTGGACTCAAGCTGGATTCGAACTCCTGACTATCAGGTCAATACTACCTTTTGTAATGCAGTTATTTTATATGAATTATTTTCGTAAAGGCATATAAGACGGGCAACATTAAAAACTTGGCTAACTAAGCTAGAAAGGAAAGGTACTATAAATAATTAAACTTATCTCCAACCCCTCACTGCCCCCCCCCACACTGCACCCTCCATCACCCCCTCCCACACACACCCCTATACATACAAACACACACGTACATACATACATACACCTACATACACACATACCTACATACATATACTCACCACCTTACATACATACATAAACACATACATACACCGACATACACACATACAAACATACATACATATATACTGAGGTACAGACATTCCTACATACACACATACCTACATACATAACACATACATACATACACATACTACATAAACACACACATACCTAGATACATACACACCTCCCTACATACATACATAAGCACATACATACACCGACATACACACATACATACACACATACATACATACACATACATTTATATACATACACACATACATCCATACACACATAAATACACATACGACATACATACATATATACATACACACCTCCTACATACATAGATACATACATATACACCTACATACACACACCTACATACACACATACCTACCTACATACACACCTACATACATACAAACACACACCTACATACATACACACATACCTAAATACATGCACACACCTCCCTACATACATACATATGCATACCTAAATAGCAACATAGACACATATACACACATACACATAGTTCATACATACACACCTCCCTACATACATAGATACTTACATAGATACATACACACATACCTACATGCACACACCTCCATACATACATACATACACACACCTACATACATAGAAACACACCTACCTACATACATACACACATACCTACATACACACATACCTACATACACACATCTACCTACATACACACATACCTACATACACACATATAGCTAAATATAAACACATACACACAATCCTCTACCTCTAGGAATTAAAAAGAAAAGTCAGCAGCAATTTGCACATAAGAAGCCAAGCTGCCTGGCACAATGACACTGACAGCGCTGTCGGCGGCCATTACGGGCGGTAGGTGTCACTTTGTGTGCCGCCAGGACGGCGAGATTGATCACCTGTATTTCACACTACACCTGCCGCCATGTTGGATCAACTAGGTCACAGCCATCCACAGCTGACCCAGCTCTATATATCAGGACGGCAGTATTCTACTCAGTTAGTTTTATGTTTTAGGTAGTCATGTCCCGCTGGCACTAATGCACTTTATTCTATCCAGTTTGTTTTATATAGTGCTGGCAATATGAGTATGACGCGTTATTGTACTCAGTTAGTTATATATAGTGCTGTCCCACTGGCACTATGAGTATGACGTGTTATTGTACTCAGTTAGTTCTATATAGTGCTGTCCAGCTGGCACTATGAGTATGACGCGTTATTGTACTCAGTTAGTTCTATATAGTGCTGTCCCGCTGGCAATATGAGTATGACGCGTTATTGTACTCAGTTAGTTCTATATAGTGCTGTCCCGCTGGCACTATGAGTATGACGCGTTATTGTACTCAGTTAGTTCTATATAGTGCTGTCCCGCTGGCAATATGAGTATGACGCGTTATTGTACTCAGTTAGTTCTATATAGTGCTGTCCAGCTGGCACTATGAGTATGACGCCTTATTTTACTCAGTTAGTTCTATATAGTGCTGTCCCGCTGGCACTATGAGTATGATACGTTATTGTACTCAGTTATATTTATATAGGGCTGACCCGCTGGCACTATGAATATGACGTGTTATTGTACTCAGTTAGTTCTATATAGTGCTGTCCCGCTGGCACTATGAGTATGACGCGTTATTGTACTCAGTTAGTTCTATATAGTGCTGTCCCGCTGGCAATATGAGTATGACGCGTTATTGTACTCAGTTAGTTCTATATAGTGCTGTCCCGCTGGCACTATGAGTATGACGCGTTATTGTACTCAGTTCTATATAGTGCTGTCCCGCTGGCACTATGAGTATGACGCGTTATTGTACTCAGTTAGTTCTATATAGTGCTGTCCAGCTGGCACCATGAGTATGACGTGTTATTTTACTCAGTTAGTTCTATATAGTGCTGTTCCGCTGGCACTATGAGTATGATGCGTTATTGTACTCAGTTATATTTATATAGGGCTGACCCGCTGGCACTATGAGTATGACGTGTTATTGTACTCAGTTAGTTCTATATAGTGCTGTCCCGCTGGCACTATGAGTATGACGTGTTATTGTACTCAGTTAGTTCTATATAGTGCTGTCCAGCTGGCACTATGAGTATGATGCGTTATTGTACTCAGTTAGTATTATACAGTGCTGTCCCGCTGGCACTATGAGTATGATGTGTTATTGTACTCAGTTAGTTATATATAGTGCTGTCCCGCTGCCACTATGAGTATGGTGCGTGATTGTACTCAGTTATATTTATATAGGTCTGACCCGCTGGCACTATGAGTATGACGCATTATTGTACTCAGTTAGTTCTATATAGTGCTGTCCCACTGGCACTATGAGTATGATGTGTTATTGTACTCAGCTAGTTCTATATAGTGCTGTCCCGCTGGCACTATGAGTATGATGCGTTATTGTAGTCAGTTAGTTTTATATAGTGCTGTCCCGCTGCCACTATGAGTATGACACATTATTCTACTCAGTTTGTTTGATAGAGTGCTGTCCCGCTAGCAGTATGACACATTATTCTATTCGGTTTGTTTTATATAGTGCTGTCCTGCTGGCACTATAATGTGGTATTCTACTCAGTTAGTTATATATAGTGCTCTCCCGGTGGCACTATGCATACGATGCATTATTGTACTCAGTTAGTTCTATATAGTGCTGTCCCAGTGGCACTATGATGAGTATGGCGCATTATTGTACTCAGTTAGTATTATATAGTGCTGTCCCGCTGGCACTATGAGTATGACGCATTATTGTACTCAGTTGGTTATATATAGTGCTGTCCCGCTGGCACTATGAGTATGATGCATGATTGTACTCAGTTATATTTATATAGGGCTGACCCACTGGCACTATGAGTATGACGCGTTATTGTACTCAGTTAGTATCATATAGTGCTGTCCCACGGGTAGTATAACACATTATTCTACTCAGTCAGTTGTGTATAGTGCTAACACTATGACACATTATTCTAGTGCTGCCCCGCTGGCATTATGACACGGTATTGTACTCAGTTAGTTATAAATAGTCCTGTCCCGCTGGCACTATAACATATTATTCTACTCAGTTAGTTATATATAGTGCTATCCCGCTGGCACTATATTCAACTCAGTTAGTTTTATATAGTGTTGTCCCCCTGACACTATTACACATTATTCTACTCAGTTAGTTTTATCTATCTAAATATTTATATGTTTATGCGTTTATATATTTACGTATTTACATATTTATACATATATATATTTGAAGAGTTCAGGTGCAAAAACCACGTAAACGTCAATCCAAAAATGTAGTTTAAATAAAAGATTTTTAGCTGAAAATAATTTTAATTCTCACTAATTCCACTTTTCGTATGATCACATGGTTAGGGAGCAATGAACAAAAGAGAAGGAATATGGAGGAAAGAAATTGAGCTTTTGAGGGTTTGATTCTAATGTTTAGCTCCATTTTTTCTTATTGGCGTTTACATGGTTTTGCGTCCGAACTCTTCATTTATATCAAAAGAAATATAGCCACACAACTGAAAGCAATCAAAGGTTAAAAGTTTAAATTGTTCCCTTTGTGAATACAACAAAATGGCGTCACCATACCGTAGGTGGCAGACCACCAAACCCTCAGCCTCGGTTTCTCCCCCCCCCCCCCCCCCCCCACACTTTTTTAATTTGTTGCTGTTCCTCTGTTATCTCCAGTCAACCATATACGATGACAGAGACAGTCCAGGTAAAAATGTAAAATTTAAGACCTAAATGCACTGGGATTGGTCCCACTGCTTCACTGGTCACAGCTGGTCCGTGTATTATTAACAACCCCACCCCAACAACATAATTCATAAACTCACATAACTAACTACATTAGAGTTACACTAGAATTTTCCTAACAAACCAACATTTATATACCGCTTGCCTAACTGCAACTGAACATTAAAACTTACTACAAGTTTACTAACTGAATACAGAAGATAACTTCTGCTTACATTCTAAATACTATGTAAATACTCACATTGATCTGACTAATATTGATCTGGTTATATGACACTACTGTACCATATTGTTATGGAACATTTGGGTTTCAGAATGTCATTGCGTTACATGGTGCAAATTGTGTATTCACCAGGTATTGTACACCTTATTCTATATACCTTTTGTGTAAATAACCCTGAATTGAAAAATGGTTGGAAGACCATTGCTTCGGCACTGACAAAAGACTTATTCAGAAGAATAAACATATTTACAAAAAACAAAACAAAATAACGCTTCCGATTCTCTAAATTAGTCCAAGGAGCGCCATGTTCTTGGAACCCCCCACCTCGCTTACACGAGTCAGATCGTAGTCGGGCTGTGTCTGCTTTATCGCCTTCACCTGGGCTTGTTGACATTCCGCGCATGCCATGCAGCGGCATGTGGGAGAGTATTAAAACTAGCACCGTGAATTCCGGCAGAGTCCAGCGTACAGCAGTGCAGTGCAGGGTGGAGTGATCTCCACCAAAAGCGCGGGAATAACTTGAGCCAAGCTGAGAGTGAAACTGAAAGTCGTCTGCTGTTTGGAACTATCAAAGCGCCCCTCACTCTACGCGGGATTCCAAATGACCAAAAAGCCAGCTATAGCTTGGATGGATGGGCGATAATAGCAGGTCTTAAGGTTGGCCGATACTAGCCGATATTCGGGGTGGAACGTCGGGAATGTTATCGGTGAATAAGATGCGATATCGTCTGGACTATTTTCATCCGAGGTTATTTTTATCCATTCAGCACGGTTCCTGTATTAATACAACCCACGAGGCCTGGAAGTTGTCTACATCAATACCATACTATAAAGATGACGACACCAGCTATTTTTAACTAATGCAGGTTCGTCTTTCTTATTTAACAAGACAGTTATTTTATAAGTAAAGGTTGGTTGGTTGTTGGAGTTTTACATCCTGTCAACATCTAAGGTTAGCTCAGGACGGGTACTGACTTGTGCACTTATGGTGACTTTATAATGCTGCCTCACTAGGAGACCAGGCTGCCTGCACCATGACCTGATATCCCACTAAGTCACATTATCCTGAGACTGAGCCAACCAGTCCTTTCCCTATCCTAATAATGCCAAGCGCTTGGCTAGGAAGTGACAAGTATCAATTTTTAAGTCATTGGTTTGACTCGACCAGGGTTCTAACCCACAAACCCATGGGTTCGGATTCCCCGATCTCCGGAAACAGGAGACGGATGCTCAACTCATTTGGCCATCCCATCTGGTATTTTAATAAGTAAAGGTTGACCCCTCCTAAGAGTACTCAATGCACCTTCAAAAATAGGTGCATATCATCATCTTTGACCTTGATTTTGCAAGGACGTAAAACTCCAAAAACAACAAATCTTTCACCTTGTCTAGCGATCTGGATCTGATGTTGGAAATATGGTAGGCATATATTAGAAGTATGTTACGAGTATGTTACGCATGTGTTGGCTAACATACATCAAACTACCTTGAAGTATGTCTGACGTACACCTAAGGCAACAGAAAACAAAAATAAACAATACCCTATCAGACAACCAACCTGTCACATGGGCCGTAATCGATTAACATGACCCGGGCGACTCGGGTCACCCAAGTCATCAGAATTTCAAATAGAACACCACGAGTGGAGTCGACAAATACACATGCCGTGTGCAAAACAACCCGATCCCAGAAACCCACCTCTTGGCTGGGGTTTGCAAGGAGCGATGACGTCACATTTGCGCTGGTACCATTCTGCAGGATAACAGCCACCGGTACCAGTCATACATATTTTTTTTGGTAATAACATAGATTAATGAAATGGAAATATCACTAAACTATGCCATCATAAAAATATTTAAATCATATTTTGCTGTAATTATATTGGCTATTAAAAAACAAATAAAAGGGCACCATTTTTGTCACCCCGAGCATGGAGAAGCGCATTCGATTATTCGACCCGAGTCTGCAGACTGTGCACATGTGCCAAAAAGTGGCTCGGGTAACCAGAGTCGATTAATTGATTACGCCCATGTGGTGTACCCCAAGGGTCAGTGTTAGGGCCACAGCTCTTTATAATCTACATAAACGATCTTGAAAAATGGTTGCAAACCGAATGCCTCCAACTATATGCAGATGACACAGTCATATATGCAAATGGCACCACAGAAGAGGAGGTAATAACTAAACTAGACAAGCTCCTACTAAAACTGGACGAGTGGTGGGAGTCCAACAAAATAACGATCAACACAAGCAAGTAAAAAACAGTTCTCTTCTCGCATAAACAAATGCCAGAAAGAAAACTACACTGTAAGCTAGGAAATCAAACATTAGAAAATGTAGACCATTACAATAACCTAGGCCTTGAGTTGGACCGCCAACTAAACTACAACCTATGTATAAACAAAATTGTCCGAAAGGTAAACCACAAACTGTGGCTATTTGCAAAGCTAAGAGACTAAATAACACAAGAAATGTCAATCAAAATCTTCAAGTGCATGGTGCTCCCCTATTTTGACTGTGGAGATGTAAACTACATGGGTGCGAAAAAAGAACTTCTAAAAAAACTGCAAACACTACAGAACAGAGACCTGAAAATCTGCCTCAGAGTAGACAAGCTGCACCCCACCTATGACATACACAAAATAACCAAAGTAAAATTGCTAGAAAATAGGAGAATAATTAATCTGAAAACATTAGCATACAGCTATAGTCAAGACAATAAACTCCTAACAAAACCACAAAGGGCTACTAGAGCAAATAATGTGCCACTACTAAAGCAGACCAGAAGCCAAATAAAAGCTCATGGGAGAAGCATGCTGGAAATGGCTGCCAAGGAATGACAAATTCCTGACCTAAAAACATACAAAAAATATCTGTGCAAAATAAGGCTAGGAAACCCCCACTAAGCTGCACTGCAAAGGGTCATGTGATATGTCACGGCCCACCAGCTGGACTCCCAATGGAAGGTAACCATGCCAAAAGTAGGCAGATAGCACACCACACAGCTACGTACAAGCCTATGATATGTACAAAGGAGTAGGCTAGTCTAGTAGTCAGAGTAGAAAAAATAAAACACATATATTCCAAGAAAATCAAAAAAAAATTAACATATACTACTAACCTGGGCCTGTATGCATGGAGCAGTGTTAGTGGCGTGTGGTGTTAACCTTCTAACACTGGGTAGCTAACACAGGTTATCGGCGGCGTCAAGAACTATGTCAAGCCGTATGCATGGGCACTTAAACGGTGAGTGTTAGCTATATGTGAATTAATTTATTCATAATGCAAATTTCTCTGAGCGTGTTGCCGGCGACCACTTGTTTGTGCCTAATATATTGCCTTCTCTACCCACCGGGAACCAGCGCGCTTGTTACTGAGGCGGCGGCGGCTGCTTGCATTCGTCGATTCGACACTATTAATATCACCGCCAATGCGGTGGTAGCCTTAATATCGCTTCGTTTTTAGGGTTAATCTGATGAAATTTCACTTATTGCATATGTAATTCTGTTAAATATGACAGCATTGAATAGATTGAGACCCACACACGCACACTAACCGGCACGCGTACAGTATGTACATCGACGTCGATATGGCGGCGGCGATTTGTTTACTTTACATTCGTCGATTCAAAAATATTAATATCTCCGTCGATGTAGCAGCGTTTTTAGGGTTAATTTGCTTAAATTTCACTTATTGCGTATTTAATTCTGTTAAATATGATAGCATTGATTAGATTTGGGCTTCATCCTGACACTAATCTAAGACTAACACCCCTGTAAACCTGCTATGAGCAGAGTTAGAATTTCAGGGTTTAAACACGCGGTGTTAGGCCTAACACTGCTCCATGCATACCAACTTTTCGGCGCTAAACCAGAAATCCCGCCATAACCGCGGTTTGGCTCGCTAACACCGCTCCATGCATACAGGGCCCAGACCAACCATCTATCTGCTACTGAAATGCAGGCAATCAAATACCTTATCAGCAGCTACTGTGTGATAGGATAACGCCAACACTACAACTGGCCAGCATTGAAAACAAGCCTGAATACCCAGGCTTATATGCTATGGACAGTATAAATACAGCCTCAATAAAAAAATATATATAAAAAAATATCAGGACAGAGAGTATTAACAAACATCGCTGTATCATACGCAGTGGCCAAATCGGCAGAGCGTAGACCACCCTTGCGGAAGGTCGGGAGTTCAATTCCCAGTCGAGTCAAACAAATTACTTACCAAATTTATACTTGCCGCTTCCTAGCCAGGGATTCGGCATTGCTAGGACAGGGCAATGTCAGGCTCAGTGTCAGGATAATGTGACTGAGTGGGATATTAGATCATGGTGCTGGTGGCCTGATTTCCCAGTGGGGTTACACTATAAATTATCCATGAGGGTGCACTGTCACAAGTCGGTACCCGTCCTGATATGACCTTAGATGTTGACAACACATAAAACTCCATCAACCAACATCACTGTGAATCGCTATGCACGAGTGGGTTAATAGTCGTATGGCTGGCAGCCATAGAGCATTATGAGGCATTGTCATTGCTCACTGATCCGGAACGGCTCTGGTCTACTGCTCTTGATTTACAAAGAAAAGTGGAGTGGTAAGACAGGGGGACATGAGGGGAGTATAGTACTGAATGTAAATTTGGAGAGATATAAGATAGATTTTTTTTTTCATGTACCATTTAAATCATTGCGTCTTGTGTTGGATAAAAAAAACACCCAGAGATTCGCTGGGTGTAAGGGAATGCACACAACATTTGAGCACTGAATTGCTTTGCCCATGTCCATCCATCAACTCTAAACTGAGGTGGAGTTTCATGCTGGAACAGTTTGTTTGATGGGCTTTTACATCCTAGCAACATCTAAGGCCAAAGCAGGATAGGTACCGACTTGTGACAATGCACACTCATGTTAACATCATAGTGCTGCCCCACTAGGAGACATCAGGGAGCCTAGGTGGTCTAATAGTTAGCACATTGGCCCGGAATGCAAAGAGATGTGAGTTTGAGTCCCACTCTAGGCACAATATTTCCCATTTTCATCACCCCCATGACACTGGTTTCCATGACCATGATCCTGTACAAGCTACACGTTGTATGGTTGTTGAACCTACCCCTTGTGTATATGTGTAACTGCACTGCCTGTATGTATGTAATTGTAAGCATTAAAAGACTTACAATTCCAGGGGGAAGAGTGTAGTAGTCTGCACTGACCTCTCGAGAAAGGAGCTGCATAGACAGGTAGGCATGGGTAGTATGGTGATATCAAGGAGCCTACGTGGTGTAATGGTTTGCAAACTGGCCTGGAATGCAAAGTTATGTGGGTTCAAGTCCCGCTCTAGGCGCAATATATCCCATTTTCATCACCCCCAGACACACATATTTGCTTAGACCATATCTGAGGATATGGTCGAGTGATTCTGTGAAGTTGGAATGATTTGATTATTTCGCGTTTTTATGCGCCATGAAACTACTACATTATTATATATGCATATATATATATATATTAATATATACCACATATATACATAAATATATATCGTGAAGCAACATTTCGTGAATTACCATCTAACACACCAGGCGCAGTGGAAGGTTGGCCATTTGAATCCCCGCAGAGTCAACTCAATGACTTACCAAATTTATACTTGTCGCTACCTAACCTGGCACTTATATTGGCATTAATAATAGGGTCGGGTAAAGACTGGTTAGCTCAGTATCAGGATAATGTGACCGAGCAGGATATTGGGTCTCCCATTGGGGCAGCAGTATAAAATTGCCACGAGTGCACACTGTCACAAGTCGGTACCAATCCTAATATGAGATACGACCTTAGATGTTGCTCGGACATAAAACCCCAACCAAAAATATCTATTTAACAACGCCTGTGGCTGTATCGGTGCTTTTTAATGCTGCAACAGCTCGTACTAATTGTCATTAAAACGAAATTACTTTTACATGGTCTGCCTGTCTGTCAACTAACCTGCACCAAAGACCCTATAATGCTAAGACGGCTCACTCAGCCTGTACTGTGTAATCAAAATGATCAAACCCACCACTTGGTGCGCTGGCTGTTCTCTTGGTTAAACAGGTGCTATATTATATGTAAAATGTATATATGAATGTGAAAGATGTGTGATGATGGCAATGATGATGATGATGCTGATGTGTATTTGTTCATAGCAATTTCATATTGATGTGTATTCATACTTACCTATCTCATGTATAATATAACTGTATGTGTTCACATGTGAAACACCAACCAGCAGCCGGGCTGATCAAACCCACCACAAGGTGGCACTGCAAAATTTACATTACCATGGGAGAGATAGGGAGTGAGCCGTCTTAGTATTATAGGGTCTTTGCCTGCACCCAGTGACTGCCATGTGCTTCAAGCCTTCAAGCCTTCAATCAGACAAAGTCAGTAATCTCCCTCATCACCTCAAATGGGTTAAGCCTATTAAATGTCCACTAGATACATGATGTTTTGTTTGTTTGTTGTTGTTTTACGTCCTATCAACATATAAGGTCATATCAGGACGGTCTACATGATGTAGTGGCATGACTAAAGGACTACCAGTGCCCATTAAATTGTTAACGTGGAACATCGTACTAGACGCTTACTTTATAATTGAGAGACACCATATTAAATGTCTACATGATGTAGTGGCATGAAGATACCCGTACCGGAGACCATGTAACACGAAACATCTTTGTTTTCATGTAACACAAAATATCCTTGTTTTCTATTTGAGAGACACCATATTAAATGTCTACATGATGTAGTGGCATGATATACCTGTACCGGAGACCATGTGACACAAAACATCTTTGTTTTCATGTAACACAAAATATCCTTGTTTTCTATTTGAAAGACACCATATTAAATGTCTACATGATGTAAAGGCATGATATACCTGTACCGGAGACCATGTGACACGAAACATCTTTGTTTTCATGTAACACAAAATATCCTTGTTTTCTATTTGAGAGACACCATATTAAATGTCTACATGATGTAGTGGCATGATATACCTGTACCGGAGACCATGTGACACAAAACATCTTTGTTTTCATGTAACACAAAATATCCTTGTTTTCTATTTGAGAGACACCATATTAAATGTCTACATGATGTAGTGGCATGATATACCTGTACCGGAGACCATGTAACACAAAACATCTTTGTTTCCATGTAACACAAAATATCCTTGTTTTCTATTTGAGAGACACCATATTAAATGTCTACATGATATACCTGTACCGGAGACCATGTGACAAACAACATCTTTGTTTTCATGTAACACAAAATATCCTTGTTTTCTATTTGAAAGACACCATATTAAATGTCTACATGATGTAGTGGCATGATATACCTGTACCAGAGACCATGTGACATGAAACATCTTTGTTTTCATGTAACACAAAATATCCTTGTTTTCTATTTGAGAGACACCATATTAAATGTCTACATGATGTAGTGGCATGATATACCCGTACCGGAGACCATGTGACACGAAACATCTTTGTTTTCATGTAACACAAAATATCCTTGTTTTCTATTTGAGAGACACCATATTAAATGTCTACATGATGTAGTGGCATGATATACCTGTACCGGAGACCATGTGACACGAAACATCTTTGTTTTCATGTAACACAAAATATCCTTGTTTTCTATTTGAGAGACACCATATTAAATGTCTACATGATGTAGTGGCATGATATACCTGTACCGGAGACCATGTGACACGAAACATCTTTGTTTTCATGTAACACAAAATATCCTTGTTTTCTATTTGAGAGACACCATATTAAATGTCTACATGATGTAGTGGCATGATATACCTGTACCGGAGACCATGTGACACGAAACATCTTTGTTTTCATGTAACACAAAATATCCTTGTTTTCTATTTGAGAGACACCATATTAAATGTCTACAACCCGAGATCATTTGTTAACACGGAGCATCCTACTAAGCGCATACATGATGTAGTGGCAGTCATATGCACGTAGTAAAGGCCATGTGTGTATTTATGTGTAGGTGCATTGCATGTGTGTATGAAATTGTAAACATTATGGCCCTGTCACACTACGACGCTTCTCCCGGCGATCCGTCAGCGTTGAAAATAAAATCTTGCGCGTCGAGAAACGTCAAACTTTTCAGCGGTTTGGGGGAAAAGATCGGCGTCAGCGCGGCGCGTTATGCGCCCGTGGCCAACGTGTGTCGACGCGCTGGGGAAAAAAAAAAAAGAAGTTTGGTGCGATGTCTTCATTTAACCTTAAATGATGCTAGGGCGTAAAACAAAAACGGCCCAGTTTGTGCAACGCGTGAGCAACGACCCTCCCGCGCGCGCCGTCTTCCTACCGTTCCCATGACGTTATTCCGGCGCGTCCAACGCAGCGCGACGCGCGCCTAACCTCCTTACCCATATATTTGCGCGCGCTGGCGGTGGTTGGGTTGTTTTGGACATGTTCAAAACCTTGGGCGATAGGGAACGCGCGCCGGCGTTTCGCGCCAACCATCAACGTCAACGATAATGTACCGACGCGCGCATAACGCGCCCCCAGCGCGTCTCGATATTTCACTCATTATCGCCCAAAAACACTACACGTTGACGGGTCGCCGGCGAGAAGCGTCGTAGTGTGACAGGGCCATTAAATGACCATTTAAAATACTTATAATTCCAGGGGGATGAGTGTAGTAGTCTGCACTGACCTCCTAGGCGAAGAGCCGCATAGACAGGTAGGCTTGGGTAGTATGGTGACATCAGGGAGCCTAGGCGGTATAATGGCCCAGAATGAAAGAGATGTGGGTTCGATTCCCGCTCTATGCACAATATTTCCCATTGTCATCACCCCCATGACAATATTGATCAATTCTAAGTGGAAGTAATTCAAACAATCGTCGAATCATGAAATGTAAAATCTCCTTCGCCACCACCTTCAGCTATTAAAATTAAGTTTCCTGTGTCAGTGCACCAGACGGGATTGCCAAATAAGTTGAGGGTCCGGCTCTCGTTTTGGCAGATCGTGGAATTCGAACCCACAGGTTCGAACCCTGGTCGCGTCAAACCAATGACTTAAAAATGTATACTTGTCACTTCCTAGCCTGGTGCTCGGCACTGATAGAATAGGGCAAGGACTGGTTAGCAGAGTGTTAGGATAATGTGACTGAGTTGGATATTGGGTCATGGTGCTGGCAGCCTTATTTCCCAGTGGGGCAGCACTATAAAGTCACCATGAGTGCGCACTGTCACAAGTCGGTACCCGTGTTGATATGACCTTAGATGTTGTCAGGACGTAAAGCGCCAACAAACAGCTTTGGCACCTGTACCTATTGAAATTAAGCTTTCTGTGTCATTGGAACCAGAACCAACGCGTATTTAATGGGGAGTATCTCCTCTCGACTGGACCCCGGTTGGTGTTGGTTTCAGGCGAACTATAGTGCCAGGTGTAGAGTTTCTGTGTGACAGAACTCCAATTATCAGAGGTTGCACACGTGATACAGCTGACTTGTGCTGATTGGTCAGGTAGAATGGTGGTCCCAAGGTGAGGTTACCTGAGCTCATTACCCACCTGTAATTGTTTGTTGGTGTGTTTGTTGTTGTTTTACGTCCTAGCAATATCTAAGGTCATATCAGGACGGGTACCGACTTGTGACAGTACGCACTCAAGACGACTTTATAGTGCTGTCCCACTGGGAGACCATCACCATGACCTGATATCCCACT
Organism: Branchipolynoe longqiensis; assembly: GCA_030323885.1. NCBI lineage: Eukaryota > Metazoa > Annelida > Polychaeta > Phyllodocida > Polynoidae > Branchipolynoe > Branchipolynoe longqiensis. Next base: position 56,534 of record JASIRB010003998.1, read on the forward strand.
CAGTCACATTATCCTGACACTGAGCCAACCAGTCTTTACCCTATTCTAATAATGCCGAGCGCCTAGCTAGGAAGTGACAAGTATCAATTTTGAAGTCATTGGTTTGACTCGACCACGGTTCGAACCCACGACCCCATGGGTTCCGATCGCCTGATCTCCCAAAATTAGGAGACGGCCATCCCGTCTGGTCCTACCTGTAATCACCGACATGTGATACGGCACTGGTCGCCAGGACTATGTCACGGGGTGCAGGGGGACGCCCTGCGTTGTATTACATGTGCTTTTGTCTGTGAAGGCAACCTCGGTGAATAGATTTGGTTGGTTGTTGGAGTTGTACGCCCTGGCAACATCTAAGGTCATATGAGGACGGGTACCGACTTGTGACAGTGCGCACTCATGGTGACTTTACTAAAACAAAGTGTGTCTTATTTAACGAGAGAACATTGCTTTTTATCATCGGCTATTGGACATCAAACATATGGTCATTCTGATATATTTCTTTGGGGGAAACCCGCTGCTGCCACATAGGCTACTCTTTCTGATAAGCAGCAAAGGGGATTTTATATGCACTTTCCAACAGACAGGACCGCACATACCACATCCTTTTATGAACCAGTTGTGAACCACTGGTTGGAACGGAAAATAGCCCAAACAGCAAATGTGTCCACTGAGCAGAATCGATAGAATGACTGACACCTTCACAGGTGGACACCTTACTGCCTGAGCTACATCCCACTGTCATGGCAACTTTATAGTGCTGCCCTAGTGGAAGGTCATATCAGTATTGGTATTGATTTGTGACAGTGTACACTCATGGTAAATTTATAGTGCTGCCCCACTGGAGGATCGGGCCACCAGCACCATGACCCGATATCCCATATCATATCCTGATACTGTCCTAACCAGTCCTTCTCCTATCCTATTAATGCCGAGCGCGAGGGTAGGTAAAAATAACTTAAATATATTTGTACATGTATCTATAAATGCATATACAAAGTTTATATATTTATCTATATATTATATTGTTCTGTTAAATAGCTCCTCCTTTCCCTATCTTAGTACCATCGAACACCAGGCTATGTAGTGACACATGGCAATCTTTAAGTTATTTCCTTGACTCAACCACGGTTCAAACCCACGTGTTTGAATGCCATGAACTGCCAAAGTGGGAGGCGGGCACTCAGCTCATTCGGCCACCCTATCTGGGTCTGAAGTGAAATGTTGGTGTGAACTACTTTGGGTGGGGGGGGGGTCTGGAAAAGTAGTAATTTCTGTACTACGTTGAAAATATTGACAACTTTGGACGTCCCGTTAGATAAGTGGCTTAAGCCCCTGTCACACCTCGCCGGATTGAGCAACGGACAGAATTTTCTAGTCCGGTGGTGTTCGGGCGTGATAAGTATCAAAATGTGTCAAAATGTTACGATATCGGGTCAAAGGCCGCCGGATGAACGGTCATGAAATGGACATGAAACATACATGAATGGACAGCCAACGGACGATAAGCGGACTAAACAAATTCAAACCGGTGTGGCGGTTTCAGCGCCCGGTCAGTTTCAGCGCCTTGCCGTGGCTTCTGCGCATGCGCGGATTTTCGCATGTTGCGGCGAGCACTGCTATTTGTTTTGTTTACACTCGGCGATTCGACGCCGATCTAGCTGCTACGTTAATATCCCTTGGAATTTAAGGTTAATTTAATTAAATTTCATTATTTGAGTATGTAATTCTGTTAAATATGATCGCATTCAATAGAATTCGGCCTAATCGGTCCCTAACACTGCCAGGCACCAGCGATAGTTACAGCTGAGCTTGTAGCCGGCGAGGCCACGGGTGTTTTGCATATCTCTTAAAATCCGCGCATGCGCAGTAGCCACGGCAGGGCACTGAAACTGACCGGGCGCTGAAATCGCCACACCGGACATGAACCGTAGACGTCAATCCAGTGGCATCTGTTCCAAGTTTTGTGAATGCTCAAAACTGGTAACGGATCAGGCCGGATATCAATGGATATCAACGGATATGCAACGGACACAAACTGGACTTTGCCAGATATCAACAGACTTTGTTCGGTTTCTTTCCGTTTCCTCAATCCGGCGAGGTGTGACACGGGCTGTAGGCAGTAGTAATATTCAGTCAAGTGACTCATCTCCCAGGTATTCTGACTGAAGGGGAAGCCAGGCCCTCGAGGGATGGGGCGGGGGACGCCAAGTAAGTCCTTTATTTCCTATAGGTTTCGAAGAAAATAAACCAATCAGACTTTCCTCATTTCCTTCACTTCCAACATGTTTCGCTTTTTTTTTGTTTTGTTTTTTTTGTTTACTAATCATTTTTTAATCATTTTTTTTTGCTGAAATGAATCAACCATTTAGTCCCCAAAAAATTAAAATGAACGATTATTGAGCACACATTGACAAGAAAACGCCGAAGATTATTTGGTTCTTGGAGTTTTACGTCCTGGCAACATCCAAGGTCAGATGAGGATGGGTACTGATGTTTGCTTAAAGCTGCATAGTCTGGTGAAAAACATCCATTTTAAACAAATCTAGACGCTCCCCTAGATTTGATCCTACATGTCCAACACTTAGATACTCATGCACTCATTAAACCTGTCTTGTTGTTTTTTGTTCAAGTGTTTTTTAAATTTCTGTGACTAACATGGTGTCAGGTCTAATGCACTGGTCTTCCAGCCATAATGACACTTGCCACTGCACAGTAAAGTCAACAAATCTACAACAATATAGATCGGCAATTGCAAGATAAGCAAAACATCGGTATATGAATGGCAGGTAAAGAACAAGATAAGAGAAAAGAAACATATGCGGGGAGGTAACTATGTTAGACTAGTATGGTAAGCGTTAGTACGGGGAGGCGGCATAACTGATTATCTTTCTAGTGGTGATATACTCATTGAAAGGGTGATGGGTGGGATGTAGGGTGGACCTTTCTGTTTGAACTGGTCTTTTTGGTAATCTCCGGTGGGGGCCTATTGAGTAAGTAAGTAGGTTAATATTGATTAATCATGTACCTCAGTAGGATCCAACTAGAATCATTTCCAGGCTCATTCCGATGGTAGGTGTTTTTTTGTCTAGTTGGCCGCTACTTGTTGAATTTACAGAGTATGGTTCAGGGAGAGAGAGGTGGGGGCAGTGAAAGGAATGGCAACACTGATCCCAGTGTGGCATTGTTCTGCTTTGGCCTAGGCTGGTTGATTTAAATGTGTTGTTGCTGCATAAAAGATGATCCCAAATCCATTTAACAGAACCTGTTACTGCTGAAGCCTTTAGCATCTGGCACTGGGACATACATGCCAAAATTTATTTATTTTTGGTAAATATTTTATTCATCTGAACACATATTTTGCCAGTGCCAAGGCACTGGTCATCCAGCCGTTGAAGCGATCACATTTGGTTTGTACATGTTGATGAGGAAGTGGAATGTGCCGCATTGTGTGCAGCACACCCCATTGTGAACATTGAAAGTGGGGGAGCAGTCTATGATGTATAGTGTACTCAACATAGGTACTCAACATAGTACAGGAATGAGTACCTGCACCTCTAGTACGCATAGCTAGACAGCTTTGGTGTGTTTTCATTTCAAATATCCCCAGATGGGTTTGCCGAATGAGTTAGAGCACCCGTCTCCCATGTTGGTAGATCATGGGATCGTGGCTTTGAATCCTGGTCGCGTCAAACCGATGACTTAAAAATTGATACTTGTCGCTTCCTAGCCAGGCGCTCTGCATTATTCGGATAAGGCAAGGAGCAGTGGAATGAGGAAGACCAATCATCCACGATTGGAATGTCCACTGCTTAAACAACTAATGTACCAAAAACAAAGAACAAAACAAAAGTAAGCCATTTATAACCAATATTACATCAAACTAGAATAAAGTGGATTACATTAATCAACCAAATATATTTATATTAAAAACAATGGCATAAACTCAAAAACATCAGGCTATGCAAATTTAAGTAGATGTTGGTTAATACGCGTCCCGCTGGAACTGGACAACATTGGGTGGGGGGGAGGGTGATATTAATAATAACCCAATTAAAGCTGCATAGTCCGATGAAAGCATCAAATTTGGGCAATCACAAATACTCAAGTATATTTAATCCTACATATCCAACTTAGATTCAGTTGCACTGCTTATGCACTTGAGGAGTTCAGGCGCAAAACCATGTAAACGCCAATTCAAAAATCGAGGTAAACACTGGAGTCAAACCTTTAAAAGGTTCATTTCTGAAACATTCTTATGTTTTTGTTCATTGCTTTATAACCATTTCTTCGCCAAACAAAAGTGGAATTAGTGAGAAGTAAAATTAGCTTCACATAAATATCCGTTATTTTAATTACATTTTTGGATTCGCGTTTACGGGGTTTTGCACGTGAACTCTTCATTTGTTGCTGAATATAAACAGATACCAAGTCAATGTAATAGAACCTTTTACTGCTGAAGACAATGGTGTCAGAGATTTGATGCGCATACCAAAGAATTAAGTTTCATCATTTCACTTCAAATATCGCCAAAGTTTTCCTTTTAAATTAAAATTTATCTCAAACTAAAGTAAGGTAAATTATAGCGATCGATCTACTATAGATATCTTTTTTTAATTGCATAAACTCAAAATTATCGGAGTGTGCAACTTTATAAAGTATGACTCATCGTGTGGCTGTCCCTAATCGCTGAATGGGAAGTGTGTCTAGGGAGGAGGCAAGTCGAATAGCACCTGTTGGGGAAATATAGAACTGCTTGTCTGTTGTGGTTTTATGTCGTAGCAACATTTAGGGTAATATCATGGCGGGTACAGACTCATGGCAGTGCACACTTATTGTCACGTCATAGTAGTGCTCCACTGGGATATACAGGCTGTTTGCAACATGACCTGATATCCTACTCGGTTACATTATCCTGATACTGAGTTAACCAGACCTTGCCCTATCCTATTAATGCCGAGCGCCAGGCTAGGTAGTGACAAGTATCAATTTTGTAAGTCATTGCTTTGATTCGGTGATAACCTTCCACGCAAGAAGCCTGTGAACATCCTTTCCGTCTAGTGGCCAATCAGGTAAAGTGTAGGGCTCCCGTGTGGATTCAATTATTTGTTTGCGAACCTAAGTTCATTTGTTGGTGCTCAGAACGCCGGACCTGTGGAAGGTCGGGATTTCAATTCCAGGTCGAATCAAACCAATGACTTACAAGATTGATACCTGTTGCTACCTAGCATGGCGCTCGGCATTATTGGGATAGGGCAGGGACTGGTTGGTTCAGTGTCAGGATGATGTGACTGAGTGGGATATCAGGTCATGGTGCTGCTGGCCTAGTCTCCTAGTGGGGAAGCACTATAAAGTGTCCATGAGTGTGCACTGTCTTAAGTCAGTACCCGTCATGATATGACCTTCGATGTTGCCAGGACTCCCAACAACCAACAAACCAACCATCCAGATGCGGGCATGTATGTCTCAGACCGATGGAATTCCCCATATGGTAATGAACCTGAGACCCTACTCCAGTTTGGACTCTTTAAAAAAAATGAATTCATTCAAATTAAATTATGAGAAAAAAGTGTACTTTTTTTCCAAATTAAAAAAAAGAAGAAAAGGTTTCGTATTTAGCCGCTTCATGTAGAGGTCGCCACTGTCGGTGTTCCGGACGCGCGCCATCCGTCATCATTACGCCTTTATTACGTCCGTGTCCGTGACGTCACAGACGGACGCGACGCACTCCTTATCGGGGGTGGGTGGGTGGGGGGGGGGCGCTGATACCCTGGAGGATCTCTGTGGGTTCGGTTCCGGACCGAGGGGGCGGGGTAGTAGGGGGTGTGTGATGGAGGGTGAGGGGGTGAGAAATTGACAAGAGACGGATGGAAAGAGAGAGCAACAGAGAGGGGGGGGGGGGAGAGAGAAAGGGAGGGAAAGAGAAAGAGAGGGAAAACCGGCAGCAGGGAACGTGTGTGTGTGAATGTGTATGTTTGTTGTTGTTTTACGTCCTAGCAACATCTAAGTTCATATCAGAACGGGTACCGATTTGTGACAGTGCGCACTCATGGCAACTTTATAGTGCTGCCCCACTGGGAGACCAGGCCACCAGCACCATGACCTGATATCCCACTCAGTCACCTTATCCTGACACTGAGCCAACCAGTCCTTGCCCTATCCTAATAATGTCGAGCGTCAGGCTAGGAAGTTACAAGTATAACTTTTTAAGTCATTGGTTTGACTCGACCAGCGTTCGAACCCACAAAACCCATGGGTTTGTATCCCCAATTTCCCAAAACAGGATCCAGATGCTCAACTCATTCAGCCATCCGTTTTTAAATTTTTTTTTTACTCAAATGTAGTTTATTCAGTTGATAATGCCTTTTATCGCCACCAGAGCACTGGTCTTCCGGGTTTCAGTACAATTTGTTGGTATATGAATGAAACTATCAGTTATAATAGTAACCACCTGCAAATCCCGTTCGATAATAAAAGTATACGGCTGACATGGTTTGGTGTGATTTATTGCGGTTTTATGTGTTAGCAGCGCCTAGGACCAGATCTATCTTTTTTGTTACCTTTTTGTTTGGTATATTATTGTGGCTGAACAAAAGAAATTTCAATCATGGACAATTGATCTTCCTCATTCCACTGCTCCTCGTCCTGTCTTAGTAATGCCAAACACCAGGCTAGGTGGCGACAAGTATCAATTTTTAAAAGTCATTAGCTTGACTCGACCAGGTTTCCAAAACGGAGATTTGAATCCGCTGACCTACCAAAATAGAAAGTGGGTGCTCAACTCATTCAGGCGTCCCGTCCAGTTTGATATATATTTTGATTATGCAAATTCTATGATTATCACAACATTTTCATGAGCTCTTGTTTTGTTGTTAAAGAGTTTTAAAAAAAGGTTGCTGGGTGGAGTGATCACTTAGGCCAACATGCTGTATGAGACACTCATTAAAGGGGTTGGGAAAGGCAGGGGGTGAACGAGGGGGAAGGTGAGGGGTTGGTGGGGCGCTGTGTGTGTGGAAGGGCGGGGAGGGGGAGTGACGGGGGGGGGGGGCACCAATTCGTAGCTGGGATTAATCCTGCTACATTTAAATCAACGCGCGACCAGAGTATATGCCGGCTGTGGTCGTGGTAGTGTTTTGCCTGTATGACACATTTTAACTGACACACTTCCCTGACGCATCCCCCACCTCACCCCCACCTCACCCCCACCTCACCCCCACCGGAGAGACGAGACAGGATGGTCGAATGAGTTGAGCATCCGTCTCCTGTTTTGGGAGATCGGGGTATCCAAACCTATGTGTTCATGGGTTCCAACCCTGGTCGAGTCAAACCAATGACTTAGAAATTGGTCCTTGTTGCTTCCTAGCCAGGCACTCGGCATTATTAGGATAGGTCAAGGACTTGTATCAGGATAATGTGACTGAGTGGGATATCAGGTCATCGTGCTTGTGGCCTGATTTCCCAAAGGGTCAGCACTATAAAGTCACATGAGTGTGGAGTGTCACTAGCTGGTACCCGTCCTATTGTTACATTAGATGTTGCTAGGACGTAAAACTCCAATACCCAACCAACCTTCCCTCACCCCGTCAACGGTTTATAGTCCTTTGTGTATGGCACCAACACCTAGCACTCCATTCCTCCATTCCAACATTCCTCCATTCCAACACTCCTCCATTGCCACATTCCTCTATTCCAACATTTCTCCATTGCCACATTCCTCCATTCCAACATTCCTCCATTGCCACATTCCTCCATTCCAACATTCCTCCATTCCAACATTCCTCCATTCCAACATTCCTCCAGTCCAACATTCCTCCATTCCAACATTCCTCCATTCCAACATTCCTCCATTCCAACATTCCTCCATTCCAACATTCCTCCATTCCTCCATTCCCACATTCCTCCATTCCAACATTCCTCCATTCCAACATTCCTCCATTCCCACATTCCTTCATTCCAACTTTCCTCCATTCCAACACTCCTCCATCCCAACATTTCTCTATTCCAACATTCCTCCATTCCAAAATTCATCCATTCCAACATTCCTCCATTCCAACATTCCTCCATTCCAACATTTCCTTCCAACATTCCCATCAATTCCTCCATTCCAACATTCCTCCCATTCCACCATTCCTCCATTCCACACTCCTCCATTCCACCATTCCACCATTTCCTCCATTCCATCATTCCTCCATTCCAACATTCCTCCATTCCACATTCCTCCATTCCACATTCCTCCATTCCAACATTCCCTCCCATTCCAACATTCCTCCATCCCACACATTCCTCCATTCCACATTCCTCCATTCCAACATTCCTCCATTCCAACATTCCTCCATTCCACCAATCCTCCTCCCACATTCCTCCATTCCAACATTCTCCATCCAACATCCTCCATTTCCATCCATTCCTCCATTCCAACATTCCTCCATTCCTCCATTCCAACATTCCTCCATTCCAACATTCCTCCATTCCAACATTCCTCCATTCCAACATTCCTCCATTTCCACATTCCTCCATTCCAACATTCCTCCATCCCAACATTCCTCCATTCCAACATTCCTCCATTCCAACATTCCTCCATTCCCTCCATTCCAACATTCCTCCATCCCAACATTCCTCCATTTCCACATTCCTCCATTCCAACATTCCTCCATTCCAACATTCCTCCATTCCAACATTCCTCCATTCCAACATTCCTCCATTCCAACATTCCTCCATTCCAACATTCCTCCATCCCAACATTCCTCCATTCCAACATTCCTCCATCCCAACATTCCTCCATTCCACATTCCAACATTCCTCCATTCCAACATTCCTCCATTCCAACATTCCTCCATTCCAACATTCCTCCATTCCAACATTCCTCCATTCCAACATTCCTCCATTCCAACATTCCTCCATTCCACATTCCTCCATTCCTACATTCCTCCATTCCAACATTCCTCCATTCCAACATTCCTCCATTCCAACATTCCTCCATCCCAACATTCCTCCATTCCAACATTCCTCCATTCCAACATTCCTCCATCCCAACATTCCTACATTCCTCCATTCCAACATTCCTCCATTTCCACATTCCTCCATTCCAACATTCCTCCATTCCAGCATTCCAACATTCCTCCATTCCAACATTCCTCCATTCCAACATTCCTCCATTCCAACATTCCTCCATCCCAACATTCCTCCATTCCAACATTCCTCCATTCCAACATTCCTCCATCCCAACATTCCTCCATTCCAACATTCCTCCATTCCAACATTCCTCCATTTCCACATTCCTCCATTCCTCCATTCCAGCATTCCAACATTCCTCCATTCCAACATTCCTCCATTCCAACACCTAGCACTGGTTCCAAGACAAAAGCTTACAAGACAAAAGCTCACGAGACAAAAGCTCATGAGACAAAAGCTCACGAGACAAAAGCTCACGAGCCAAAACTCAATCCATTAATAAAAATAGAGACAAAAGTTAACAACACAAAAGCTAACAACACAAAAGCTCACAAGACAAAAGCTCAGGAGACAAAAGCTCATGAGACAAAAGCTCACGAGACAAAAGCTCACGAGACAAAAGCTCAAACCATCAATGAAAATAGAGACAAAGGGTGACAAGCTTTAGTGAGAGCTGTTAGCAAAGTCAGTTGCTTTCAGCTATCGCAACTCATTTCACACCCACAGAATCACATATATCAGGTACGTGACTAACAAATTTATTCAAGTAACTGTATTAAAAGTGGTATCATTGTAAAGATTTGTTTGTTTGCTTTGTTTGTTAGGGTTGTATGTCCTAGCACCATCTATTGTCATATCAGGATGGGCATTTATTTGTGACAGTGCGCACTCATGCCGACTTAAAGTTGCATAGTCCGATTAAAACATCAAATTTTCAAAATCAAAACACTCATCTAGACTTAATTCTACATATTCAACTTAGATACTGGTGCACTTATTAAGCATTTTGTGCTGCGTAGAAAGTCATATTAAGTCAAATTAATAGAATGTATTCCTACTGAAGTATCTATATTCAAGCTGCAGAGTTTTGGCGTCTTTGCCTAAATTAATTTGGCATGTTTGGACGTTAAATATCCACAAAGTTAGCCATTTAAAATAAAAGTTACTTCAAACTAAACTACAGTAGACTATAATGATTAGCATAATGTATTTATCTCAGAAAATTGCAGAAATTCAAAAGCATCGGACTATACAACTTTAATAGTGCTGCCCCAGTGGGAAATAAGGCCGCCAGCACCATGACCCAATATCCCGAACACGTTCATGCCTTCATCGGATTATGGAGCTTGAATATGGAGGACGCTCTCAGACTGAACCAGCTAGCCTATGAGTATGTCAGTCTGGTTGTCATGGTGACATAATAGTGCTGCCCCACTGGGAAATAATGCCGCCGGCACCATGACCCAATATCCCAAACACGTTCATGCCTTCATCGGATTATGGAGCTTGAATATGGAAGACGCTCTCAGACTGAACCAGCTAGCCTATGAGTATGTCAGTCTGGTTGTCATGGCGACATAATAGTGCTGCCCCACTGGGAAATAAGGCTGCCGGCACCATGACCCAATATCCCGAACACGCTCATGCCTTCATCGGATTATGGAGCTTGAATATGGAAGACGCTCTCAGAATATGGAAGCAGCTGGCCTATGAGTATGTCAGTCAGGTTGTCATGGCAACATAATCACATGATGAATGGACCTGTTACTGATGTATGTGTCTGTGTCCATCTAAACAAAATCCGACATATAAACCAGTGCCAACAACAATGACAACAACAACAACAAAACAACACAAACACTGACGGCCATGCCCCGAGGGACAGTGGGCACCGGCTGTCACTGTCACAGAGACCAGGTCAGCTGTCACTAGTGTCCAAGTCACTCTGTGAAAACAGACCAGAAGAAGTGCCCACATCAGATACAGTCGTGACAAATCGCGTGCTAGAACAATGGGGAGTCCCTACCGATCAAAGCAGCACAATTTCAAAGCCAAAAACACTGACCTAGATTTGATCCTAGCAATGCAACTTAGATACAGCACTTATTAAGCAGTTTTAGCTACATAGAAGGGGATAAATACTGAGTCAATGTAATAGAACATGTTACTGCTGAAGCCTATGGTTGTAGAATTAGTTTTTTCTTTGAAGATTTATACTGCCTATCATGGATAAGTCTGAATAGACTTGTTTTCACCATTAGACACTTTGTCGAGAGAAAGCCCGCGCCTACACTTTTACCGACCAAAGGGATTTTTAACCTCCCACACCACATAGACATGGTATGACAGCAACTGGCCTTTGATAATGCTGTAAGTTATACACAGCAGTGGAAGTCCAAATTGGCAGAGGAGGGGGCACAGGGAATCGAACCACTGACCTTCAGATTAGGAGTCCGACTTAGAAAAATTAAACACTCTAACCACTCTAACTGCATGTTTTATTTCAAATATCTCCGAAGTTAACGTTTGTTTGTCTGTTTGGGTTTTTCCATCGTTGCAACATCTAAGGTCACATCAGGATGGGTACCAACTTGTGACAATGCGCCCTCATGGCGACTTTATAGTGCTGCCTGCCTGGGAAACCAGGCCAGCAGAAGCATGACTCGATATCCCACACAGTCACATTTTCCTGATACTGTGCTAACCAGTCTGTGTCTGTGGATTGTTAATACAGCATGTATGTGGGGTGTTAATACAGTATGTCTGTGAATTGTTAATATAGCGTGACTGTGGATTGTTAATACACTGTGTGTCTGTGAATTATTGATGCAGCATGCATGTGGATCAATACAGTGTGTCTGTGGATTGTTAATGCAGTGTGTCTGTGGATTGGTAATACAGCATGTCTGTGGATTGTTAATACGGTGTGTGTATGGATTGGAATGTTAATACAACATGTCTGTGAATTGTTAATACAGTGTGTCTGTTAATTGTTAATACAGCATGTCTGTGGATTGTTAACACGGCGTGTCTGTGAATTGTTAATACAGTGTGTCTTAAATTGTTAATACTGTGTGCCTGTGGATTGTTAATACAGCGTGTCTGTGGATTGTTCACACAATGTGTCTGTTTATTGTTAATACAGTGTGTCTGTGGATTGATAATACAGCATGTCTGTTAATTGTTAATACAGTGTGTCTGTTAATTGTTAATGCAGTGTATCTGTGGATTGTTAATACAGTGTGTCTGTGGATTGTTCTTACAACGTGTCTGTGGATTGGTCACACAACGTGTCTGTTAATTGTTAATGCAGCATGTCTGTGGATTGTTAATACAGCATGCCTGTTAATTGTTAATACAGTGTTACTGTGGATTGTTAATACAGTGTGTGTGGATTGTTCAGACAATGTGTCTGTTAATTGTTAATACAGTGTGTATGTGGATTGTTAATGCAGTGTGTGTGTGGATTGTTAATACAGTGTGTCTGTGGATTGTTAATACAGCATGGGTGTGGATTGTTAATACAGTGTGTATGTGGATTGTTCAGACAATGTGTCTGTTAATTGTTAATACAATGTGCCTGTGGATTGTTAATATAGTGTGACTGTGGATTGTTAATAAAGCGTGTGTGTGGATTGTTCACACAACGTGTCTGTTAATTGTTAATACAGTGTGTATGTGGATTGTTAATGCAGTGTGTGTGTGGATTGTTAATACAGTGTGTCTGTGGATTGTTAATACAGTGTGTGTGTGGATTGTTCAGACAATGTGTCTGTTAATTGTTACTACAATGTGCCTGTGGATTGTTAATATAGTGTGACTGTGGATTGTTAATACAGCGTGTGTGTGGATTGTTAATACAGCATGTGTGTGGATTGTTAATACAGTGTGTATGTGGATCGTTAATACAGGGTGTCTGTTAATTGTTAATACAGTGTGTGTGGATTGTCAATACAGTGTGTGTGTGGATTGTACACACATCGTGTATGTTAATACATTGTGACTGTGGATTGTTAATACAGTGTGACTGTGGATTGTTAATACAGGGTGTCTGTTAATTGTTAATACAGTGTGTGTGGATTGTTAATACAGTGTGTGTGTGGATTGTTCACACAACATGTCTGTTAATTGTTAATACAGTCTGTCTGTTAATTGTTAATACAGTGTGACTGTGGATTGTTAATACAGTGTGCGGGTGGATTGTTCACACAATGTGTCTGTTAATTGTTAATACAGTGTGACTGTGGATTGTTAATACAGTCTGACTGTGGATTGTTAATACAGGATGTCTGTGGATTGTTCACACAACGTGTCTGTTAATTGTTAATAGAGCGTGTCGGTGGAGTGTTAATATGGTGTGTCTGTGGATTGGTCACACAACATGTCTGTTAATTGTTAATACAGCATGTCTGTGGATTGTCAATACAGCATGTCTGTTAATTGTTAATACAGTGTGACTGTGGATTGTTAATACAGTGTGTGTGTGGATTGTTCACACAATGTGGCTGTTAATTGTTAATACAATGTGCCTGTGGATTGTTAATACAGCGTGTCTTTGGATTGTTCACACAACATGTCTGTTAATTGTTAATACAGTGTGTATGTGGATTGTTAATGCAGTGTGTGTGTGGTTTGCTAATATAGTGTGTGTGTGGATTGTTAATACAGTGTCTGTGGATTGTTAATACAGTGTGTGTGTGGATTGTTCACACAACGTGTCTGTTAATTGTTAATACAGTGTGACTGTGGATTGGTAATACGATGTGACTGTGACTGTGGATTGTTAATTCAGTGTGTCTGTGGATTGTTAATACAGTGTGTGTGGATTGTTCACACAACGTGTCTGTTAATTGTTAATACAGTGTGACTGTGACTGTGGATTGGTAATACGGTGTGACTGTGACTGTGGATTGTTAATACAGTGTGTCTGTGGATTGTTAATACAGGGTGTGGATTGTTCACACAACGTGTCTGTTAATTGTTAATACAGTGTGACTGTGACTGTGGATTGGTAATACAGTGTGACTGTGGATTGTTAATATAGTGTGTGTGTGGATTGTCCACGCAACATGTCTGTTAATTGTTAATACAGTGTGACTGTGGATTGGTAATACAGTGTGATTGTGACTGTGGATTGGTAATACAGTGTGACTGTGACTGTGGATTGGTAATACAGTGTGACTGTGGATTGTTAATACAGTGTGCGTATGGATTGTTCACACAACGTGTCTGTTAATTGGCAATACGCTGTGTCTGTGAATTGTTAATGCAGTGTGACTGTGGATTGTTAATACACCGTAGTTGAGTGACGTCAGTGCCCGGATGCGGGTGGTGTAGCCATACAATTAATATTCGCGCAGAGCTCATTTGCATAATGCTGAATAAGCACCAACACAGTCACTCAAATCCCTCTAATTAGTAGTTCCACATATGACTGTTAATTATCCTCATCGAGATAAATGTCTTAAAGTTGCATGTTCCGATGGTTGTGAGTTTCTACCATTACAAAAATACATATAAATAAGTGTGTTGCCTTCGACAATTTGATGTTTTTATCGGACTATGCACCTTTAACCGGTATTATACTTGGTATCGTCGACTCATTGTTTGTTCTTGTCATATTTGTTTTATTGCTTCTTTCTATTTCTTTGTTTGAGTTTTTGTGTGTGTTTTTGGTTTCTTTGGGTTGTTTTTTTTACTTTGGGGCGGGGGGGGGGTTGTTGTTTTGATATTGAATAAAGTAGCCAGTTTACCGGATTACGATTCATTGAGCACACGCAAATTACAGGCGTAAAGACTACTAAAGTCAAAGAAAATAATCAACTGCGAATCGGTAGAGTGCAGACCTCCCGTGCGGAAGGTCGGGAGTTCAATTCCCAGATGAGTCAAACCAATGACTTACAAAATTGATACTCGTTGCTTCCTAGCCAGGCGCTCGGCATTATTAGGATAGGGCAAGGACTGGTTGGCTCAGCGTCAGGATAATATGTGGCTGAGGGGATATCAGATCATTGTGCTGGTGCCATGGTCTCCCAGTGGGGCAGCACTGTGAAGTCACTATGTGTGCTCACTGTCACAAGTTGGTACCTGTCCTGTTCTGACCTAAGACGTTGCCAGGACGTAAAACTCCAATAACCAACCAACCAACAACTCTAGAAAGTTCCACATTTCGATGGTGCGGGTTTCTACCATATCTCATATATATATTATAATAATTATAATAATATAAATAACGAAGCATAATCCAAGGTTTAATGATACAGTTATTTTATTGTACTATTGAGATCATATGTATTAAGAGTCGCGCGACCACCGCCCAAAAAAATATATCTATATACATATATATATATATATTTATATATATGTATATATCATATGATTATATATATATATATATATATTCATATGATAGATATATATATGGGTATGCAGGTATGGCAATACCTCAGGGAGTTTGACGCCCCTGCCCTGCAGAGTTGTAAACCACTGCCTTGTGGTACAGGTTCTTGACAGAACCGAAGGCTAAGGGAGCAAACCCTGAACAGAAAACCATGTCACTGTGGCAGCATCAAGGGCGGTTGATGTATGGAACTCCCAACATCTCCCGACCAGCCACTGCAGGGACAAATAGTTTTGCGCCTGTCTGGACATGTTCTTGCCGGTGTGAAACCTCTATTTGCTCCCCGAGAGAGTGCCGCTGGTAACTTGCAAAAGCCAGCAGCACTTCAACACTTTTGCAGGCAGCTTTCATCAAATGTACAACCGCACAAAGAAGAGCGGCAGTCAAGTAATGAAAGCAGTCTTTGTCGCATCGCGACCGACAGCATGATGATGATGATGATGAGATATATATACATACATATATATATATATATATATATATATATATATATATATATATATATATATGTTGTCGATACATATGTTTACATATTAAAAGCCAACCCATTCAAAATTCACTATTAGTGAAAGTAGCATTTGTGGTACTTTCCAAGGGTGTTCATAAGACATAAAACCCCACCAAACACACCTTTTAATGGCATTTATTTTCGAGACTTATATAACCATATAGGGTGGCTTCCGGTAGCGAATGAGCGGCAGGTGAGCACATATGTTAACATCGCCGGCAATAATTAGGACACTTAGGCACGTGACGCGGATCTGCGTCCATTTTAACAATGGCGCGTCATGGTCAGATGACCTGGTGCCAAGGCTCCCTTCACCTACACCCAGATCACCTGCCCACACCCAGGCGAGGCTGGCTTTTAATGGTTTTTCCAATTTCCATGGGCGCCATTGTTGCCGGAACCAGAATTGTCCAACGGTTGGTTCTTTGGTGGAACAGATCACGCCAGTGAAACCACCACCAAGGCAGCCCCAAGATGCATTGCGGACCCGCTGAACGGACGCGGTGGCCCAGTCGGTAGAGCGCTGGATTCCCGTGCGGAAGGTCGGGAGTTCGATTCCTGGTCGAGTCAAATCGGTGACTTACAAAATTTATACTTGTCGCGACCTAGCCTGGCAATCGGCATTGTTAGGATAAGACAAGGACTGGTTTGCACAGTGTCAGGATAATGTGGGATATCAGGTCATGTTGTCGGTGGCCTGGCCTCCCAGTGGGGCAGCACTATGATGTTGCCATGAGTGCGCACTCTCACAAGTACCCATACAGATATGACCTTAGATATTGCCAGGACTTGAAACTCCAACAAACAAACAAGCAGACCAGCCAAAATGCACTGTGTTCGCGTTATCACTCATCCTTCACATTTGTTTCTTGGGGTTTTATACCCTGGCATCACTTATGGTCATAAAAGAATGGGTATTAATTTGTGACAGTGGGCACTCATGTTAACTTGACTTTATAGTGTTGCCCCAATGTGAGACCAGGCCACCAGCAGCATGGCCCGATTTCCCACTCGGTCACATTATCCTGACACTGAGCTAACCAGTCCTTGCCCTATCCTAATAATGCCCAGTGCCTGCCTAGGAAGCGACAAGTATCAATTTGTATGTCATTGGTTTGACTCGACTGACATTTGAACTCCTGACCTTAAGCACAGGAAGCCTGCGCTCTACCGATTTGGCCACTGCGTCCGATTCTCTCATCATTCATAGAATGCTGTCATTGAAAGTTCATCAATGTAAGCTGCGCTTGGATGGTTGATTGTTGTGATTTTTACGTCCTGGCAGCATCTAAGGTCATCTCAGGACGGGACTGCACTTGGATGATTTGAACTTCAACAGGTGATGACATATTGGTGTCATGTTGAATTACTGTGGGTGAATTGGTAGTAAGAGTTAACTCATTAATGCCACCTCCTGCATTCATGTAAGGTAAAAGCACTTATGCACATATTAAATAAAGCAATGTGTCTATATTGTATTGTAATCGCTCAACTCTGTAGGCCCGAGCTAGAGCTCGAGCAGCCTGAAGGCCAGTTGTCCATGCTATCAATCACCTAAACACACATCCTCCGCCCGCGTTTGGCCGGTGTCACGAAATAGAATCGCCCCCACAAAATTGTCCCTCCCAGCGATTCTATTCTAAATAAAATCTCCGGAAACATAAAACTCCCACCTGCACTCCATTCTCCCCCCCCCCTCCTCCCCTCCCTTATCATCTCCCTCATCTCCTCACCTCCCTCGTCCCCTCACCTCCTCCTCCCCTCGGCCTCCACCTCCTTCCTCCCCTCAACTCCTCCTCCCCTCGGCCTCCACCTCCCTCCTCCCCTCACCTCCTCCTCCCCTCAGCCTCCCTCCTCCCCTCGGCCCCCTCCTCCCCTCGGCCTCCTCCTCCCCTCGGCCTCCACCTCCCTCCTCTACTCGGCCTCCACCTCCCTGCTCCCCTCACCACCTCCTCCCCTCGACCGACCTCCTCCCCTCACCTCCTCTTCCCCTCACCTCCTCCTCCCCTCAGCCTCCCTCGTCCCCATGGCCTCCACCTCCCTCCTCTACTCGGCCTCCACCTCCCTACTCCCCTCAACTTCTCCTCCCCTCGGCCTCCACCTCCCGCCTCCCCTCGGCCTCCTTCTCCCTCGGCCTCCACCTCCCTCCTCCCCTCACCTCCTCCTCCCCTCGGCCTCCACCTCCCTCCTTCCCTCGGCCTCCTCCTCCCCTCGGCCTCCACCTCCCTGCTCCGCTCACCTCCTCCTCCCCTCGGCCTCCTCCTCCATCCTCCCCTCGGCCTCCTCCTCCCTCGGCCTCCACCTCCCTCCTCCCCTCACCTACTCCTCCCCTCGGCCTCCACCTCCCTCCTCCACTCACCTCCTCTCCCCTCGGCCTCCACCTCCGTCCTCCCCTCGGCCTCCACCTCGCCCCTCCCCTCACCTCCCAAACCCTTATCCCTTCACACTCCCACCTCCTCCCTTCCCTATCTCCCTTCCTTATGAACCACCACCTTCCTCCCCTCCCCTCCCACCTCCACTGCATCCTTCCACCTCACTCCATTTTAATTTGAAATAAAACAGCCGGTATATTTGTGTATTATTATATGTATGGAAATTAATTTTATGGGTCAGGGTTATTCTATTTCAAGGATGGACGTTTGATTTGTAAATAGATGCGCTGGGGAGGGGACATTTTGAAGGGGTGATTCTATTTCATGACACCAACTGCCCACTAACTTGGCTCACAGAACCACCCGCATTCACAGACGAGAAAATTGCCCAGAATGACAAACTCGCCCAAAACGAGAACCGCTGAGGTAACAACGTTGCTTAGTGCATATATGCAAATCCATAGTTCACGCGTAACCCGAGAATGTCCTCCCAATTGGCTCACTCCAGAATTGGGTCAGGGCGATTCTATTTCAATGCGGGGGGTGGGTGGGAGGGGGGGGGAGTATTTTTTAAAAGATTCGCTGGCGATTCTATTTCATGACACCGGCCCCCCACTAACTCGGCTCACAGAACCACACACATTCACGTATGACAAACTCACCCAGATTGACAAACTCGCCCATAACGAGAACTGAAGAATTGAGAGTGTCACCACTATTGTAGCTACAAAACAACGTTGCTTATATAATTTAGTGCATATGCAAATCCATAGTTCACTCGTGACTCGAAAATGTCCTCCCAGTTGGCTCTCTCCACAATTACCATAACTCGTCTGGTGGTGGGTAGACAGTCTAGACTTTATTCTCTCTGCCTGAACGCCTGCATAAACCACCGTCCTGCCTGCAGTTGACCCCAAAGGTCACGGAAACCTAGCAGAGGTCGACGATGGCATGCCCCTGTGTGCTCCTCTTTTAGCTAGAGGTTTTTTCGCCTTTAATAACTGCGTTTACTGTGAATAGCTCTGGTATTTCCTCCTCCGCCCCACTGCCCCCCCCCCCCCCTCCTTTCCGTTTTCTACCCTTTCCTCTCAAGACCTGCATTCTCAGAGTTCCAAACAAAAGCCCCGTTCACACACGGGACTTAAGATGCCTCATCTAATTCGCCTCATCTAAGTCGATTTACATGGGGCGTGTGACCACGACGCTGAGGCGAATTAGGGCTGAGTCAACTCAACTAGGTTGCCTCAAGTAAAGCGCTTCGCGAGGTAGATTAGATGAGGCCAACTAGCTTGAGTCGGCCTAAGTGGCATGTGTGAACGTAACTGGTTTAGTTGAGGCGGCTTAAGCATATGGATCAAGGCTGCTTCCTCACAGGTAGTTGCTTTCATAGTGGTTAGAACAGATGTTTGGACCGTCCTACATGTTTGGACCGTCCCATTTCTTCATATATCATATGGAGATTGCTTCTTAACGGGTAGTTTACACTTGCTATCCAGACCGCACTCTGTCCACACCTCTCTCTATCACCTCTCCACCGGCCATGCTCCTCCTCGATATGTCTGAAAAGAGTTCCAGGAGGGGGAGCCCGCCGGCATTTCACTTTCTACTCTTACTCTGTCCGTGTCTATGGCTCGCAGGATGGTCACCATAGAGCAAATAGACACAGTCTTTTGACTCAACTCTCCGCATTTCTCTTTCCTAGATTCTGCCCATTTCGGTTTCTCCCAGGCATACTTCTTTCCCTGACCAGGGTAGTTGTGTTCTTGGGTGGGGCCCTTCACCTTTACAATTTCTCTGTCTTGTTCTTGTTGCTGGAACGACCGCTGCTCCCACCTTTGCCCGCCTTTCTCAAACCCCTGCTGCTGACCGGATTCAAGTGCTACACTACACTACACCTACAGCTCAACTACACGTCGGACCGAAGAGATTCGCTGCTGCCCCAACGCCTCGCCGTTACAACGTTGTGAAGATGTCCCCAGCTTCTACAACACTCCCTACTGAAGTTAAGTCTTCAACCACAGATTGGGCCGATTTATTGGAACCTCTCTACCCAATGTTGCAGTTCTGCAACCGGTAACCGTTATAAGGTTACAAACACCCCCAATTTAACGGGTAGTTGCTTTTGATAGTGGTTGGAGCACATGTTTGGACCGTCCTACTCTTCCCATCTCTTCCTTAGGTATGTTGTTTGTATGTCCACACCTCTCTCTATCACCTCTCCGCCGGCCTTGCTCCTCCTTGATATGTCTGAAAAGAGTTCCAGGAGGGGGAGCCCGCCGGCATTTCACTTTCTTCTCTTACTCTGTCCGTGTCTATGGCTCGCTGGTTGGTCACCATAGAGCAAATAGACACGGTCCTTTGACTCAACTCTCCTCATTTCTCTTTCCTAGACTCTGCCCTTTCGATTTTCTCCCAGGCATACTTCTTCCCCTGACCAGGGTAGTTGTGTTCCTCACCTTTACGATTTCTCTGTCTTGTTCTCATTGCTGGAACCACCGCTCCACCCATCTTTACCAGCCCTTCCTCGAATCCCTTGCTGCTGACTGGATACAAGTGCTCAACTACATCTACCGCTCAACTACGGCCGGACCGAAGAGATTCGCTGCCACCCCAATGCCTCGCCGTTACAATGTTGTAAAGATGTCCCCAGCTTCTACAACACTTCCTACTAAAGTTAAATCTTCAACCAAAGATTGGGCTGATTTATCGGAGCCTCTCTATTAATGTTGCAGTTCTGCAACCAGTAACCGTTGTAAGGTTACAAACAACCCCAGAATTGAAATGAAATTGTATGTATGTACATGTGGATGTATGTGTGGTGTGTGGATGTATCTGTGGATGTATGTGTGGATGTATGTATGTGTGGATACCCATCCTGATATGACCCTAGATGTTGCTAGGATGTAAAACAACAACAAACAAACATCGATCTGAGCCGGTTTAATGCACATGTCTGAACGAGACACACTTTGAAAACTCTGTATGTGTGAACGCGCCGCTAGATCGACTCGTGTAGTTCGCCTCATCTAAATCGACTTAAAGATGTACATGTGAACACGGCTTAAAACCTATGCCATTGACCAGCCAGATGCGAGTTGAGAAAGGAAAAGACTAACCTGGTAATAACAGTAATGTTTAAGTAATATTCACCAAAAAGAAAAAGATAGAAAGTTATACAATTGCTTAAACAAGATACATCCATATCTAATTTTGAAGGATATAGCCATGGTTTGTTTGTTTGTTGTTGTTTTATGTCCTAGCAACATCGAAGTTCATATCAGGACGGATACTGACTTGTGACAGTGTGCACTCATGGCGACTTTATAGTGCTGCCTCACTGGGAGACCAGGCTGCCAGCACCATGACCTGATATCCCACTCAGTCACATTATCCTGACACTGAGCCAACCAGTCCTTGCCCTATCCTAATAATGCCGAGCGTCAGACAAGTATACATTTTTTAAGTCATTGCTTTGACTCGACCCAGATTCGAACCCATGGTCCCATGGTCTACCAACACGGGAGTCGGACGCTCTAACTCAGTCATATATCTGTGGGATTTGTCATTTAGAAACCACGCACATTCCACATGTGCGGTCATGTTTAGGTGCTCATTCCAGATGACCTAAGACTGACACAGGTATTACAGTCAGGAGCGATTAGTGAGGTGAGCGTGCGGTGGGGGTGCCACCAATCGCAGTTGGAGAAACACCTGAATAGGTGGTGCAACTTTCATTATTTATACTTGCATAATTATTATATATGACATCTAGTGACAGTGAGAGTGAAAGACAGAAAAGAAAGAGAAATGAAGAGAGGACGAGACGGGCTTGCGCGTGAAAATAGTAGACAATGAAAAGTAAGCGTTGTGTCCAGCAACAGAAACATGGAAAAGGGAACCAACTGCGACACCAGCTTTATAGTTGATTACAGGTCTTACACATGCATGTGAACCGTAGAATAAAGTTACCCATTCATATTAGTTAGTACATATAAACGGAGGAAAGGATCAAATTATTAATAATATTATATATATAATATATATAATATATGTAAATTGTAATACATAATATATATAATATGTATAATATGAATAATATATATATATAATCATCATCATCATCATCATCATGCTGTCGGTTGCGATGCAACAAAGACTGCTTTCATTACTTGACTGCCGCTCATTTCAAGGAAAGCTGCCTGCAAAAGTGCTGCTGGCTTTTGCAAGTTACCAGCAGCACTCTCTCGGGGAGCAAATAGAGGTTTCACAGCAGCAAGAACATGTCAAGACAGGGGCAAAACTATTTGTCCCTGCAGTGGCTGGTCGGGAGATGTTGGTAGTTCCATACATCAACCGCCCTTAATGCTGCCACAGTGACATGGTTTTCTGTTCAGGGTTTGCTCCATTAGCCTTCGGTTCTGTCAAGAACCTGTACCACAAGGGAGTGGTTTACACCTCTGCAGGGCAGGGGCGTCAAACTCCCTGAGATATTGCAATACCTGCATACCCATAATATATATAATATATAATATAATATATATAATGTGTTGAATGAGTTTAGGCTCATTCGGGGTAATTGCGGGGCGCACAGGGCAGCGAAGCAGTTGGGCGCCTCCCCCCCTTCATCCTGCCTCCCCCCCCCCACTCTTACCATGGGGTGGTGGGGGCGGGGGGGGACCGGAGGGGGGACACAACCATAGACACCTTACATGCTACTACGCTGCGCCCAAACTCGCTCTCTCAGCCCTCGGACTTGACAATCCCCAAACTCGACTACCCAAGAACAAGATCTTCCTGAATGAGTTCCGGAAACTTGAGAACATCCAACACCAGGTGCCAGGCTTGTCCTCCGCATTCCCAGCACCACCCGGATTGAGATCCTTCTCCTTCAATACAGCCTCCCTCCCCTCCACCTCTGAGGCAAACAACTTCTCACCACCCACCTCACAAGAACCCGCCTTTCATCAACAATCCTCAGAGCCTCGGCCTACCTCCGAGGTGGGACCCGCGGTCACCCTCATATCTCCTACCATACCTCAAGGATGCCATCAGCACCCTCAAGGACTCCCATAGACTCCACATTGCAGAGTCCACCCTGAGCCCTCACAAGCCACCATGGTTTGCCATTCTAGAGGAGACCCGAACCACCAACCTAGTTGCTGCCAGGGCAGTTTACACCACCCCAGAACTCCACTCCCTGGCTCTCGAGGGCATAACTCAGGTGAAGGCGGACTTCCCCCTCACTAAGACAGTCTCCACCCATGGCTCCCTTAACCCAAAATCAGGTAGAGCCGGATCCGGAAGCTTCATCCCCTGCTCCAACAAAAAGAACACCACCAGGTTGTCAGACTTTGCTTCCCCTCTCGATACCGAGCTCACCGCCATTCACTTGGCCCTCGAAGACCTCCACAACTCAAGTGCTATCATCATTACCGACTCTCTGAATGCCATCAAAGAGATCGCCCGCCCAAATGCCCAACACTCCCTTGCCGACGTGATCCAGATTATAATCTCGACCAGACATCAGGCACACCTCAACACAGTCCTGCTATGGGTCCCCTCCTATACAGGACTCCATCGTAATGACCAGGCACACTGGGCCCCACTAGCCAGTGCCAACTGACCAGCCGTGGAGACAGCCATCCCTCCCTCCATCACCAAACTGACCGCTGCCGCTTCTCGAGCCACCACCAAACTCTGGGAACGCGCCACACAGAAGTAACAAGTATGGAACCCTTATTCAATAAGCTGGCTCTGGTACACCCTGGTCGGAACTAACATTCCCCATCCAGGCGGCCTTCCTGCTTCTACCCAAGTAGCCCTCAACCGCTTCAGGACTGGCTACCGCCATTGGATTGATGTCCCCAACCTCCAGGGCTGTCCCTGCGGCACCAAGATCTTCAATGTGGCCCACATACTCGCCTCATGTGACGCCGTCGACAGATCTGCCATCATTTACTTCATGGAGGACTCTGACCCCCAACTCAGTGACAATAGGGCTGCTCTGGCCATCCTCTCCAGGATTTGCAAGTCATCCTGGAATGCACTTTCTCACTTCTACTGCCAGAACGCAGATATCATCAATGCTGTCAGTCTCCCAGACCATGACACCAAGGACTAGCAGGCCCCACCTCGTCCCCATACCTGACTTGACACCACTACCAACTAACCACTAATTTTCACTAACAACTAACAGGTGACACCACCCACTGCCTGACTACTTCCATCCTCACTTCACTTCTTCCTCTGGCCTTGGCCGGACTTACTGTGCATACTGGTGAATTTGGAGGGACTGAAGTTTGCATCCTGGTCGAGTCAAACCAATGACTTATAAAAGAGGTACCTGTTGCTGCTCGGCGCTTGGCATTATGAGGTCAGGACAGGGACTGGGTGCACAGTGTCAGGATAATGTGACTGTGTAGGACATCAGGGCATGGTGCCGGCAGGCCCCTACCCACTGAGGTAATGCCTCTGGGGGCGACCCGGAATAAAGTCATATTATCCCAACTTCATGCTTCCATGTCGTGTGTACGTTTGCTGCAATGATATATAATGTATATAATGTATATATTATATATAATATATACAATATATATAATATATATATAATAGATATACTATATATATTATATATATTACAAATTATATGTATATTACATATAATTATATATAAAATATATATTATATATAATAATATATCAAATATATATTATATATGTAACATACATAATATATTATATATATTACGTATATTAGAAATAGGATATATCATAGATATGATATATCATATGTATTATATATTACATATATTATATTACATGTATTTTATTATATGTATTATATTATATATATATTAAATACCATAGATATTATGCATACATAAAAACTGTTCGTATATACAGACAGAGAGATAGATAACTAGGTAACTAGATAGCTAGATAGATAAATAGATAGATATAGCTACTGTAACCCTACTGCATAATATACACTTATAAATAAGCCTGTCTTCCCTCTTTCTTCTTCTCTAGTATACAAGATGCACTAACACTAAATGCATGTACAATCTACGCGAGCCACACCAACTTGCAGATGGTTTGACCTCGTTTTACATATGCACATACAGGAAAAACAGATAATAAACTAACTCAGCAAACAGAGGATCCCCTTTGATTTGTAGGTTGGTAATTAATTACATCGTGTATGGGGACCTGACGTCGGTCCAAAAATCGGTCGCACGAAGGGACACGGAGTATTAACCAGACACCGACTGGTTTTTTAAATATTTTAATGTATTTTCTTCGTTCAAACACATATCATAAGCAAAGCGTTCTAAAGGCTCGTGAGAGAATCACGCAGCATAATTATATATTCTGAACAGAAATGATTCCCGTGCTAGGTTGGTTGGTTGTTGGAGTTTTACATCCTGGCAACATCTAAGTTGATATCAGGACGGGACCCGACTTGTGACAGTGCACACTCATGGCAACTTTATAGTGCTGCCCCATTGGGTAATCAGGCCGGGGGCACCATGATCCACCGAAATCCCACTAAGTCACATTATCCCGACACTGAGTTAACCAGTCCTTCCCTATCCTATTGATGCTGATCGCCTGGCTAGGAAGCGACAAGTACCAATTTTAGAGTCATTTGTTTGACTCGACTGGAAAACGATGTATTGGCCTTCCGCATGCGAGGCCTGCACTCTAGCTTATTCGGCCACCTTGCCCGGTTTGTATGCTAGGTGTTTGGTTGGTGTGGTTTGATAAAAAAGCTTTTGTAAATGTGGGGAATCTTTGTTGGGAATTAGTTAGTAAAGCAGTTCATTGGCATCGAGCCAAGGATGAGTTTTAAAAAGGTGTGTGCACAGACAGTTATGTTAGTGGAGCATGCTCACTGACCTAAATATATGCATATATACATATATATATATACACATAAATATATACATATATATAATGTGCATAATATATAATATATATAATAATATATATACTATGTATACTATATATACGACATATACATTGATTGATTGATTGGTGGTTTCTTTACACCGTGTCGGCAGCATAGCCCATATTCACGGCGAGAATTGTCTGTTTTTTATTCAACCATCGCTTTTACAGGATGCAAAAGCACAGAATCAATTTTGTGTCAGTACACTGTCGATTTAAAAAGCTCACAGTTGCATAATTTGTGGCTAAAGGAAATAGAATTAAGATAAAAGTTAAAGGTTGTTAATTGATCTAATTTGTTTAAGGGACTATATGTGATGATATACAATATATACTACATATACAATATATACTACATATAATATATATATTATATATTATATCAGGCGAGTGGGGCGAGTTATGTGCTCAACCGTTGTATATATATATATATATAGGTCAATGCAGGACCGCTGCACGGTCCGGATCACAGGCCCGCAGCACATGGAGCACAATAATATTATATACCGAAACAATTCACAAAACAGAATCAAAGCATATTAAACAAGCATATTCTTATACTCGCTTTGTATACTCGCATAACCTCGTATACGCCCTATATAATATATATTATACATATAATATCTATATAATATATATCATATATAATGTATATATAATATACATAAATATAAACTGTATAATATATATACTATAAATAATGGAAATAATATACAATATATATAATATATACATATAATATATAATGACTTATAATTAGTGCCTATACATTTGTAATGAATTATTTTAATTTAAATACTTATATTATTTATCTTTCCTATATTATTTATCTATCTGTGCTAGGATATTATGCATCTAATATATTTCGTTTTTTTCTACCAGATGCAGTGGTTCTATTGGTAAGAGTGCTGGACTTTTGTGCAGGTCATGATCGAATCGAACCAATGACTAACAGAATTGATACTTTCCAGTTCCTAGCTTGGCGCTCGGCATTAATAGGATAGGGCAAGGACTGGTTAGCTCAGTGACAGGATAATGTGAGTCAGTGGGATATCAGACCATGGTACTGGTGGCCTGATTTGCCAGTGCGGAAGCACTGAAAAGTCACCATGAGTGTGCACTGTCATGTGTCGGCACCCGTCCTGATATGACCTCAGATGTTGGACATAAACCCACAAACATAACCCAGGACATAAACCCACAAGCACACAAACAAACAACCTAATCCTATCCTTTCTGTGAAAGTTGATTTCCGGTGATCTGTCTTCATGCACATGATCATCGGCACAAAAACAGACTGTTTGCAGTTAGATCTAAATCTGAGTCTAAAGCCGTGTTCACACACACAACTTTAGGCCGACTTAGATAAGGTGAATTAGATGAAGCGAATTAGTGGCGCATTCACACACACTGAGTATTGGGGTGGTTTAAGCCGGAAATCGATATCTGCGCATGAGCAAGTCCATACTAACCAGCACCAGTTTCGGTTAGTCGAGGTCGGCATGAGAGAGTGTGGGTTCGACCTAGATCTGTTCCGACTGAATCGTATTGTTTTGGAACGGTCCAAACTTCTACTGGGCAGTGAAACCCTAAAAATAAATGATGAAAAAAATATCTGCGCACAGCTAGCAGTTTCATAGAGCAAATTTACCGGAAAGTCAACAAACTCAGGTCTCGACTGTGACGTCCTAATCCGCCTCATCTAAACCGCTACCGTCCACACAGGCATTATGGGCCGACTTAATCTAGTTCGGTTCATCTGGAATACCTCGCGACATGGTTTACTTGAAGCGAACTATATGAGGCGAATCAGCCCTAATCCGCCTCAGCATCGCATCCACATGGCGAATGTGAGCCGAACTAGACAAGGCAAACTAGTTGAGGCGACTTAACGCCCGTGTGTGAACACGGCTTTAGCCATCGTTCACCCTTGTCATTCACTGAGTCCTGGCGAGCTGACTGACATTTCTAACCACATTCCTGTTCTCTTCTTACAGGTATGACGTCATTTCCGTTGTCCGTGAGACAGCTACCAACAGAGGCAACGTAAGGCGCAATATTCCACTTTCTATTTTCATACAGAGTACACTTCTCAGAAGAAACTGCACAGGATTGCAGCATGTGGTGTCAGACATTTGACCTCCATGCCAATATTGACTTATGCCTGGTACACACCTACCGTATACGATTCGCGCACTAAAACTCGCGACTCGACCCGACCCACTTAAAACTGAAAACGGGCCGATTCATTTTTCTAATCGCGAATCGCAATCGTAATCGGCCCGTTTTAGCCCTAAAACTGAGTTTTTAGTCGCGAATCGCAATCGCTAGGTGTGCGCTCCCCGCGCACACCTAGTGATTTTTGTGCGCAAAACAGGCAGTTTTAGATCGTATATGGTAGGTGGGTGCGCACAAACTGTAGGTGTGTACTAGGCATTAGTAAACAGTAAAACCTCTCTAACCGACCACCTCCACAGATCGACCCCTCCATTATATATCGATTGCTTTATGTGGGTCCCAACAATGCCATTGTAATCATATTCTAACTCCGTCAACTGACCACCTCCCTAAATGGACCATTTAAAGTCCGTGTCAAGGTGGGTCGATATAGAGGTTATACTGTAGTTTTTATATTTTGGTGTTCTCTGTGGCGGAGTGGTTAGAGTGTCTGACTTTTATCTAGGTCTGACTCCTAATCTGAAGGTTGGTGGTTCGATTCCCTGTGCCCCCCTCCCACCTCTGTCATTTTGGATTTCCACCGCTGTGTATAACTTACAGCTTCATCAAAGGCCAGTTGTCTCATACCATGTCTATGTGGTGTGGGAGGTTAAAAATCCCTTGGGTCAGTAAAAATGTAGGCTCGGGCTTTCTGTCGACAAACTGTCCAATGGTGAAAACAAGTCTATTCCGACTTATCCATGATAGGCAGGATAAATCTTCAAGAAAAAAAAAGAAACCTATGCACCTCTAGCGACAGTTTCCCAGCCAATGCTTCTAGTAATGCCCGAGGTGACCGATACGCTAGTTAGTTGTTGGAGTTTTACGTCCTGCTAACATCTGAAGTCATATCAGGATGGGTACCGACTTCTGACAGTGCACAGTCATGGCAACTTTATAGTGCTGCCCTACTGCAGAAATCAGCCCCCCAGCAGGATGACCCAAAAACCCACTCAGTCACATTATCCTGACACTGAGCTAACCAGTCCTCACCCTATCCTATTAATGCCGAGCGCCGGGCTAGGAAGTGACAAGTATCAATTTTATAATATAAGTCAGTGGTTTGACTCGACCGGGAACCGAACTCCCGATCTCCCGCACGCGAGGCCTGCGCTCTACCGATTCGGCCTAGGCGTCCGGTGTGGCCGATAAATGCTACGTTCTGTACATCTCCTGTGTGACTTGGCCGAGAACCAACTCTCCCAATCGGCAACTTTCCACAGCCAAGACAAGTAGTCTAAGAGAAGCCTTGGACAAAAATATCTGCGCTTGGCTACTTGTTTATACAAGCGGACGGGGTGGCCGAATCGGTAGAGCGCAGGCCTCCCTCGTGTGGGAGATCGGGAGTTTCGTTCCTGGTCGAGTCAAACCAATAACTTACCAAATTTATATTTGTCGCTTCCTAGCTTGATGCTCGGCATTAATAGGATAGGGCAAAAACTGGTTAGCTCAGTGTCAGGATAATGTGATTGAGTGGGATATCAGGACATGGTGATGGGGGCCTGAATTCCCAGTGGGGCAGCACTATAAAGTTGTCATGAGTGTGCACTGTCTCAAGTCGGTACCCATCCTGATATGACCTTAGATGTTGCCAGGATGTACATGTCCCTGGGAAAAAAATATATTAGATTCAAGATGGCTGCCAGGTGAGTGTCCTGGGGACTTGGAACTGACCCAGGAGCTGAAATTTAACCTACATTTCCGTTTGTTTGTTTGTTAGTGATTTAGATGTTAGCAACATCTGAGATCATGTCAGGGTGGGTGGCTGAATCGGTAGAGCACAGGCCTTGCATGCGGAAGATCGTGAGTTCGTGAGTTCGGTTCCCGGTCGAGTAAAACCAATGACTTAAAAATTGATACTTGTCGCTTCTGAACCTGGTACTCAGCATTATTAGGATAGGGCAAGGGCTGGTTAGCTCAGTGTCAGGATAATGTGACCGAGTGGGATATTGGGTCATGGTGCCAGTGGCCTGATTTCCCAGTAGGGCAGCACTATAAAATCGCCATGAGTGCGTACTGTCACAAGTCGGTACCCATCCTGATTTGACCTCAGATGTTGCTAGGACGTAAAACAACAACAAACAAACAATCAGGGTGGCTACCGATTTCTGACGGTGCGAATTCATGGTAACTTTATAGTGCTGCCCCACTGGGAGACCAGGCTGCTGGCACCATGGCCCAATATCCCACACAGTCACATTATCCTGATACTGTGCTAACCAGTACTCATCCCATCCTATTAATGCTGAGCGCAAGGCTAGATAGTGGGAAGTGTAAATTGTGTAAAGTCATTGGTTTGACACGGAAGGGATTCGAACCCCTGACGTTCCGCACCGGAAGCCTGAGCTCTGCCGATTCGACCACCGCGTACATCTTCGTGTGTAAAGAAAACCAATAATATGCTCACATGAAAAAATACCTCACAATAAAAATAATAATGTGGAAGGAGTCTGCACTGACCTTTCAGGCAATGAGTCACATAGACAAGTTAGCGTGGATAGGGTGATTGCATCAGGGAGTTTATGTAGTGTAATGGTCATGATGCTAGTCCTGGAGGTGCAAGAAGTGGCGTGGATAGGGTGATTGCATCAGGGAGTTTATGTAGTGTAATGGTCATGATGCTAGTCCTGGAGGTGCAAGAAATGGCATGGATAGGGTGATTGCATCAGGGAGTTTATGTAGTGTAATGGTCATGATGCTAGTCCTGGAGTGGCAAGAAGTGGCGTGGATAGGGTGATTGCATCAGGGACTTTATGTAGTGTAATGGTCATGATGCTAGTCCTGGAGTGGCAGGAAGTGTGGGGTTTAAAGCTGCAATATTTACCATTTGCATAACACCCCCATGACATTGGTCCCATGACCAGATTCTGTACAAATCACATGCTGTATCGTTGGTGAACCTACCCTGTGTATGCATATATGTAAGTGGATTGACTGCGTGTACATAATTGTAAGCATGCAATTGACTAATGGAAATGAACAATTGAAAAGATTTGTAACTCCAGGGGTGAGAAGTGCAGTACAGTAAAACCCCTCTAACCGACCACCTCCACAGATCGACCACTCCCCTATATCGATCGCTATATTTAGCTCCCAACAAAATACCCATGTAACCATATTCTAACTCCCTAAACTGACCACCTCCCTAAATGGACCA
Source organism: Branchipolynoe longqiensis (assembly GCA_030323885.1). Classification (NCBI taxonomy): domain Eukaryota; kingdom Metazoa; phylum Annelida; class Polychaeta; order Phyllodocida; family Polynoidae; genus Branchipolynoe; species Branchipolynoe longqiensis. Next base: position 88,086 of record JASIRB010003998.1, read on the forward strand.
CTTAAATTGTTGGTGGTTTTTTTTTTTTGGGGGGGGGGGGGGGTTTCTTGAAGATTTACACTGCCTATCATGGATAAGTCTGAATAGGCTTGTTTTCACTATTAGATAGTTTGTCGATAGAAAGCCCGAGCCTACACTTTTACCGACCCAAGGGATTTTTAACCTCCCACACCACATAGACATGGTATGAGAGTAAATGGCCTTTGATGACGCTGAAAGTTATACACAGCGGTCCCGAGGTCGGTCGATTTAGAGAGATTTTACTGTAGCCTGCACTGACCTCTCAGGCAAGGACCCACATAGACAGGTGGGTTTGGATAGGGTGATTGCATCAGGGAGCCCAGTTAGATTAATGGTTAGGACGACAGGCCCGGAATGTCATAGGTTTGAATCCTGCTATAGGTGCAATATTTCCCATTTGCAATAGACACCCAAATGACAATAATAATAATAGTAATGATAATGATAATAATAATAATAATGAAAATTAGAGTGAGAATTAGAATGATGACAATCATGATAAAGATAACGTCAAGGAAAATGATAACGATAACGACAACGACAACAATAAGAATGAAGAGAGAAAAATGGTTCGTTCTTAAGTCAACAACATCAATGTTCATACGTTTCCAAAGCTGCCAACTATTCCATGGCATGGTGTGAAAGTTATTCAGAATGTCGACGATATCGTTTTACAACAACAAAAAACCTGACATGAAAAAAAAAATTAAATCGCTTCTCATGATAAAAATTACTTTGAAAGGATATAACTGCCACTTGGAACATGAGACAAGTAACACATGAAGACAGATTCGTTTCCCGCGTTTCAAACAGGCTGCTTGTGATTGCGTCATCAGTTACGTCATTTTTCCCCTGCCCGATTGAATATTTCCGTCATTTCGCGTCCTTAAAGGTCCACTAACACGAAAACACAACTTTACTTATTCACTTTTATCACATTTGCTGTCCGGACCGCACTTCCTCACCTCTTCTATATCTCTCTGCTGCGCCCCACTCGTCTTTGATAATGTCTGAAAAGAGTTCCAGAAGGGGGAGCCACCCAGCATTTCACTTTCTACCTCTTACTCTGTCTGTGTCTCCAGCTCGCTGAATGGTCACGATAGAGCAAGTAGACATGGCCCTTTGACTCAACTCTCCTCATTTCTCTTCCCGCTATACTGCTCTGATTTTTGTTTTCTCCCAGACTTACTCCTCCTACTTACTGTAGTGAGTTGTTTGCTTGGGTGGGGCCCTATTCCTTTTTCACTGCTTCACTTTGTTCTTGCCTTCAGCTCCTGCCTTTTCTCGTCCCTTCCTCCTGAACTGCCGACTACTGGATGTGGGTGCACAGCTACAATCGGACTGGTGATCCGGTACTGCTCCAATGACTCGTTATTATTGTTGTAAAGTACCCCCACTTCTACAACCACCCCAGCTGAAGTTAAATTTTCATTCCGAAGAATGGACTGATTTATCAGTGCCATTCTATATCGCTGCAAAGCTGCAGCCTGTAACCATCAAGGTTACGAACCACCCAAGAGAGAGTCACTATTATCAGGGTCAACTGTCATGAGGCCCCAGAGGAGATGATGGAGTGGGACGACGTAGGTCAGGCAATAAAGTGTCCACCTCTGAAGGTGTGGGTCATCAGATCGATCCTGCTCAGTGGACCCATTTGCAGTTTGGGTTATTTTCTGTTCCAACCAGTGGTCCACAACTGGTTCATCCAAGCATGTGGTATGTGCTGATCAGTCTGTGGGAAAGTGCATCTAAAAGGCCCCTTGCTGCTTATCGGAAAAGAGTAGCCTATATGGCGGTGGCTGGTTTCCTCCAAAGAAATATGACAGAATGACGATATGCTTGATGTCCAATAGCCGATTATATGAAAATCAATGTGCTCTAGAGGCGTCATTAAATAAAACTAACTTTTTTTCTAGACGAGATGGCCAAATGAGTTGAGGGTCCGGCTACCATTTTGGTAGATCGTGACACATTATCCTGACACTGAGCCAACCACTCCTTGCCCTATCATATTATTAATGCCGAGCGTCTGGCTAGGAAGCAACATTTCATAAGTCACTGGTTTGAATCGGCTGGGAACTGAACTCCGACTATCAGAAAGTCTTTGTGGGAATTAACACTCCCAGTAGCGAATAACAATAAGCCACCGAATAGGAATAAGGATAATATAAGTGATGGCATAATATTAAATATCATTAAAACCAAGTAGGAGCCCTCGGCCCCTTTCACCCGTATATATAATATATACAGTCTATATATATATATATATATATATATATATATATATATATATCAATATATATATATATGGTTTGTTTGTTGTTGTTTTATGTCCTAGCAACATCTACAGTCATAATCATATCAGGACGGGTACCGACTTGTGACAGTGCGCACTCATGGTGACTTTATAGTGCTGTCCCACCTGGGAAACCAGGCCACCGGCACCATGACCTGGTATCCCGCTCAGTCACATTATCCTGACATTGAGCACACCAGTCCTTGCCCTGTCCTAATAATGCCGAGCGCCTGGCTAGGAAGCAACAACTATCAATTTTTTAGTCATTGGTTTGACTCGACCGGGGTTCAAACCCACGACCCCACAATCTACCAGCACGGGAGATGGACGCTCTAACTCATTCGGCCATCCTGTCTGGTTCTGTTTATTATCAGTCTGGGGCCATCACTACCTCTTGTTGCCTTTTTTGTTACCTGCACCCTCCCAGGCTTCCTTGTCTCCCTGAATGCCTCTATTTTGAGATGTGCTTTTCCCCTGTCGCTTAGTGTGTTGACTCTTGCTTTCCTATGGAGATCATCAGTTGCGTGTCTATGTTCCACCTTCAGACATATCCCAAGTGCTCTATTTTGTAGTCTTTGTAGTTTATCCAACATATTTTTGTTATCCCCCCATACATATTACATCACCATAGTCGAAGTATGGTAGTATTATACCTGTATAGATTTGAATAGCCATATTTGTAGTTAGGTATTTTCTGGTATTTGCTAATATCCAGATTTTGTGGTTTGCCTTCTTGATAACTTCATTTATGTTATCATTGTAGTTTAGTTTCCTATCAAGATTCATCCCTAGATATCTGTAGTTGGTCTGATACCCAAAATTATTGGCTCCTCATTGCCATAGTTGATTTTCCCACTGCCAAACACTAGGACCTTCGACTTCTTGTGGTTTATGGAAATCTTGTTGGACCAGTTATCTAAAGCTACTAGTTTCTCATTTAGCTTATCTCTCTTCTCTTTTCTGCTATTGCTTGTTGTGTATATCACGGTGTCATCAGCATATAGTTGGAATTTGATTCCCTCTAAGGACTTCTCCAGATCATTGATGTAAATGAGGAAGAGGAGTGGGCATAATACTGAACCTTGAGGGACTCCAAAATAGAAAATAGTGGACACTTTCTCCGATGCATGGTCACGATAGAGCAAGTAGACATGGCCCTGAAGATTAACATCAAGAAGATGGAGGTGCTGTACCAACCCAACTCTACAAGAACCCGAGAGGAGGAAATCATGGTTGACGGAAACAAGCTGAACTCTGTACCGGAATTCACCTACCTCGGAAGCACTATATCAAGTGACGGATGCATTGATGCTGAAATACAGAGGAGGATGGCCAAGGCTGGTGCATCCTTCGGCTGACTATGCCAGAGACTCTGGAACAACCACCATGTGTCCATTCGGGTCAAAGGCAAGATCTACCGTGCAATCGTGCTATCCACCCTACTATACGGAGCCGAGGCCTGGACAGTGTACAGACGACAGGTGAAAAAGCTGCATGCCTTCATGATGCGACATCTGCGTTAAATCATGAAGCTAACCTGGAAGGACAAAGTGACAAATAAAGAAATACTCGAACGGACGGGGCTGCCCTCTATGGAAGATCTTCTGATCAAAAAGAATCTCTGGTGGACTGGACACCTCATGAGGATGTCATCAGACAGGCTACCAAAGCAGATCCTCTATTCTCAACTGTATTCTGGTTACAGAAAGAGAGGGTGCCCTCGGCTCCGGTTCAAGGATACCATCAAGAGAAACCTGAAGCTGAGAGACATTAAGACCGACTCATGGACGCAACTCTCACAGCAGAGAGCTAAATGGAGAGCGACTGACAAGTAATGAAAGCAATCTTTGTCGCATCGCGACCGACAACATGATGATGATGATGATGAGGGACTCCACAGGTTACCTGTATACTTTCTGATGTTTTGCCATTTACTTTTGTTCTCTGACTTCTCTCACTGATGTAATTCCTTATGGGCCTGTCACACTATGATGTATGGCATTAGCGTATGCCGGCGTATGCGCTTTTTGACCAATACGCCATCATACACCGGCATAGGTTATGCATAGGTTGGGCATAGGTCGTATACACTTTTCATAGGTCGGCGTAGGTCGAGCCGCCGAAAAATGTGTGTGCATGTTCAAAATTTTCAACCTATGCCAGCATATGCCTCATACATTTCTCATATGCTAGACATATGCTAGACATACGCTGGCATAGGTTATGCATACGTATGGGGTACATCGGCATAGGTTAGGCGTACATTGCACCGAAACCTTCCGGGTGTCTCTGGCATACTCACACCATTCTGTAAAAGGTGTGTCACACTATGACGTATAGCCTTAGCGTATGCCAACATATTTGATTTTCGACCAATACGCTGTCATACACCGCCATAGGTTACACATAGGTTGGGCATAGGTCATATGCGAATTAGACATGCACAAACACAACTAGAATTCAAGAACCTGGTAAGAATTCACCAAGCCAATCAGACCCTTCTACAGGCCTAGTGATGAGGTCGCCACGTTTAATTAGCTCTCTATTATAAGCACCTATGGCCACGCCACCCCCTCCCACCACCCCACGCGCTCCTTTACCTGCTGCCAACAAACCAAGTTATCCACCGTACAAATTATTTGCCCAGCAAATTCGGAAATGTGTATCAGTCTGGTAGTATTGCTATAGACCGGGGGCCCTATGGTACTGGGACGGCTCACTCCCTATCTCTCCCATGTGATGTAAATTTTGTGGTGCCACCTTGTGGTGGGTTTGATCGACCCAGCTGCTGGTTGGTGTTTCATATGTAAACACATATGGTTATCTCATGCATGAGACGGGTAACCGTGAATACACATCAATATGAAATTGATATGAACAGGCACACATCATCGTCGTCCTCGTCGCCATCATCACACATCTTTCACATTCATATATACATTTGTATATATAATATAGCATCTGTTTAGCCGGGGAACAGCCAGCACACCAAGTGGTGGGTTTGATCATTTTGATTACACAGTACGGCCTGAGTGAGCCGTCTTGGTATTATAGGGTCTTTGTATAAACATAGACACTAATAAAGTCTGTACTAGACTACTAAATGACTGAAACGTACAATCCTCCAAGCATTGTTTATCCCATCATTACTAACAACCTACTTACTCAAACTACTTCATGTAGTCAAAAAACACACCTGAGGTATTAACCTTTTAAGCATAACCCTACAAGCTAACCACACTCTATCTAACAGAATAAACAAACCATTCTACTAACACTCACTCCATCTCAAAATGTTAACTCCAACAACATGATAGTTTTGCAATTCACAACATAGTAGGCATACAAACCTATGAAGGGAAACTATGCACCTAACCACTCTGTAATGTAAAGGTCTAATCAATACACATGTATGTATCAAGTGTGTATGAATACAACATATAACTGCTATTTTTATATGTGAATTGTCAAACTATACCATTGAATGTTTGATATTGTTATTTCAGCTGATTTGGGCTAGCTGCTGATGACAATATCAGACTACATATGCATATATTGTAAATAACTGTATTGTCACATGGCTGGAAGAGCAGTGCCACGGCGCTGACAAAAGACTTTATTCAATGAATAAACTATATTTACAACAACAAATTTAAAATACGCCATCATACGTCGGCGTAGGTCGAGCTGCCGAAACAATTTTTGTGCATGTTCAAAATGTTCAACCTATGCTGGCGTATGCCTCATACATTTCTCATATGCTAGACATATGCTAGACGTACGCCGGCATAGGTTACTCATACGCTAGGTTAGGGGTATGTCGGCATCGGTTACTCATACACTGGTCCTGTCACCTCCAACTGTCAAAATACGTCCCAATATGCCGAGTATACGTCATCATATGCTTTGCATACGTCGATATATGGTAGGGATATGATAGCCATACGCCAGGCATATGCTATGCGTAAATTTCATACATCGCTGGAGTTCAAAAAGGTTGGTGTATCTCGACCTATTATCATTTTCAAAATATTTCACGACGTTACGCATACACCGCCACCATAGGTCGTAGTGTGACAGCCCCATTATCCAGTCTAGTGTTCTTCCTCTTATTCCTTCCTACTCTTTCTAACTTTTTTTTATCAGTATGTCATGATTCACTGTATCGAATGCCTTGCTAAAATCTATGAATGTGGCAGTTGTCTGTTCACCTTAATTCATACCTCTCAGTATGTCATTTGTTATAGTTTTTGTTGTGGAGAATCCCTTTCTGAACCCTCCCTGTTTGTCATTTAGTATGTTCTCACTATCTAGATGTTTCATGATGTGCTTGTACATTAATTTCTATATCAGCTTGCCTGACAGAGGTTTGGAGTGATATGGGGCGGTAGTTGCCCATGTCCCCTTTGTCTCCACCCTTGTGTAATTGATACCACTGTAGCCTGCTTCCAGGGTGTTGGAAAAATACCCATCTCAAATGAATTATTGATTAAGTCACATATGACATTTGGTATGGCTAGCATAGCATCTTTAATTATTCTGGCTTGTAGGTTCTGTATTCCTGATGACTTTCCTAGATTTATTCTCTTAACTAGTCTAATCACTTCATTCTCTCTTACTCTTGCTATCTGTACTATTTTCAACTGCATCACCTGTGTATTCCCAGCTTCCTCTGAATTGTTCTGCTAACTTTGCTCCTATCTCTGTGAAGTGTTTATTTAGTCTATCTGGTGCTCTCTCATTTGATAGGTTGAACCTTGCAACCTGATCTCCGATCAACCAATGGGCGACCATGCCGAAATGGCGGTCGCCTAGTATGCTGCGGGCTTGATGTGGGTGGTGGGTAATGCGCATGACTGGATGATGGATTGCCTCAGCGTTTGACTGATAACCCGTCCTGGCGTATCTGTAATACACTGATCGATCGATGTGTGGCTGAGCGATATCGATCAATGCAGATCGACAGCTAGGTGTGGATGTGTAACCAAGGCGACCATGCCGCTACCAGGGTTCTGCTGCCCCATCCGCCGGACGGTGGCGTGAGCGGGGGGGGGGGGGGGGGGTGTAAGGGGCCATTTTATGAACAGTTTTGAAGTCACGTTAACAAAGTATTGTTGGTGGCGTACACACATGCAGCTTTCGCATATTGGTAGATACCGTGTTGTTACCTATTGGATATATATATGACATAAATTTGCCTCCATACAAACAAAGGAGAGAAGCGTACTTGATATGGGATGGACAATCTTTATTGCTCATCTTGGCTATTCTAGTTCAAAATCAGGACCAACACTGATGAAATATGGCGCCCAGGCGGTGGAAGCCGGCGCTCGCGCCACTGTCGAGTAGTCCCGGGCTCGCAGGCACTGGCCAGCGATTGGACATTATTAGATATTACAAAATATATATATGCTCTCGGAGAATATATTTATTATTCCATGTTTACTCCGACACTTTATATACGTATAATATTATTATACTTCTTATATATATATATACACATAGAATAGTTATGTGAGACTTACCTGGGTATAGTTGACAATTAATTGATGTTTTACCGAGTTTGAAGACTCGACTATATGTGGGCCAGTGAGATATAGCACTTCCGACCGATCAATCTTTAACTAACCTACCGAAATTATGACTTTTCATGAATGTTATCCACTTTATTTTTATGTATGCTTTCCAGGAAATCTTCCCCTAAGCCAATATGGGCGTGTATGTATCATAGTTTCTCCTTCGGAATCCAAGACCCAATTCCCTCCATATGTATTTGGGGTGGGAGGGTGGGACTGACCCACAAATAGCCGAGGCTTCCAACTCGATAAAACATCAATTATGTGTCAACTATACCCAGGTAAGTCTCACATAATTATTCTATTTCACTTCATTCTCAAGCTCTTGGCTATTTATAGCCCAGTGAGATGCTTTACGTAGACATAAGTTTGGTTTATGCTCAATGAATATAATTAAATTCCTAATTTTGTTGAGAATCATAGTCAATTCCCTACTAAAGTGGAAGTCAAATGGTGCTTCTCTACCCTCTTATTATAATGTTTTTGCACACACACACAAAAAGAGGTTTTCCAACCTGCATTATTCATCATTGCTTTAGGGGAAACCCCATAATTAGCTAAATTCTTTGTACTTCTCTATCCTCTTGTAAAATTTCCCGATATTTGAGATATTGGTTAAGGTTTGAACTATTCTATAATAAATTATAAATGGTCTATATAATGGTAAATGGTGTGTAAAACCAAAGGCATATAAGGTATATGTGGTGTTGGTGATGCATTACTGATTTAAGATAGAAATTGTGTATTATATTAGATAGTGTGAGAGGGGCACTTCTTAAAATGTACAGAGTCTTTGGAGCTCTGCTCACATACCCCCTCCCCCCCCCCCAAGTGTTATTTACGGATCACTGCACACCAGACACAACAGGGCACTGTAGCCAGACATAATCATGCCTTGGCTACAAGGATCTTGAATGTTCATTGGTTGATATAAGAATGTCTGTTGCTGATTGGAGGTTTCTGATCAGGTGTGAGCCACCATCTTGATTTTTGAAAACTATAAATATAATAAAGACTGGAGTCTAGCTCTCCTACTTTCACTGTATATCTGCTTTCCTTCCTTGCCTGTAGTGATTTCCTCTTAGCCTACCTACACAACTAAGACTGCCAGCCAAGGACTTTACACTCTTATTAACTGTATTGCAAAAGACAGAAATGTTTCCCCTCCTACAATCTCCATGATAGTGTTCATGGGAAACCTAAGCCTATAACATCTGATCTTACCTCGCCCCCAACTGGAGTCAGCTGAGTCCATCTAGTCAACCAAACTCTGGCTTTCGACCTACTGCATTAATTTAGCTTAATAATAACAATTAATTATTCTTCCTTATGAGCTTACCATGGACAGTGTAAATTCTAATTGGTTTCACAATGGAAGCTTCTAATATTTTCCACCACGGAAGGCAGTAAGTGTTACTGAAGGAAAGTTGTCCTCCAGTCCTAATTGCTTTTAATTTAATCAATTCAAAAATATTTCCCGCTTCTCTTGAGAATCCTGGCTTATCTATGATTATACCTAGACTATTCTTGTATGTATGTCCTGAAAATAATTATATTAAAGAAACGCCCCAAAACCTGAAAGTTTAAAATTTGTGTGGGTAATGTTCATAAATCGAAATCAGAGCTAGCTGGTGCCCCCTAAACAAATATATCAATTAACATATTAATATATAATTAATAATTAAATATATAAATGCATACATGAATATATTTAAATCAAATATATACATATAAGTATGTAAATAAATATATGAAGTAATATGTAAATAGATAGGAATAAATAAATGGAAATTAAATAAAGGTACCCAGTAGGTGTAGATATTGGTTGTTGGTTGTTGGTAGAGGGCATGAGAGCATGTGGTGGATGTGGGTGGGGATGGGTGGGTAGGGATAGGGATGGGGGTGGAGGGGGCGGGGGTGCTCTGTGAGTGGCGTAGAGAAAGTTGCCTCTGCTGGCAGGAGAGTTGATGAGGATGCAGGGGAGTGAGGGATGCTAGGGACATGGCTGGTTCCTGTTTGCCCCATCCACTGCCTCTCTCCAGACACCCGTCAACACGCACACACACCCTTACATAGACACTCACACACCCACACCCTAGACACACACACCTATACACATACACCTAAACACCAACATTTTTTTCTTGAAGATTTATACTGCCTATGATGGATGGACAACTCTGAATAGACTTGTTTTCACCATTAGACAGTTTGTCAATAGAAAGCCCGAGCCTACACTTTTACCAACCCAAGGGATTTTTAACCTCCCACACCACATAGACATGGTATGAGAGCAACTGGCATTTGATGACGCTTGTACACAGCGGTGGAAATCCAAATTGGCAGAGGTGGGGGGCACAGGGAATCGAACCACTGACCCTCAGATTAGGAGTCCGACCTAGAAAAAAGTCAGACACTCTAACCACCCCGCCACAGAGAACGCCACACATACTCGCACACCTGCACACACACGGACCCACACCTAGACACCCCGACATCCACACAGTCACGCAACCCCCCCATGCACCCCCCCCCCCCCCCCCACACACACACATCGATTTTGGTGCCACATTGAAGGACGTAGTCAATTTAATAGAACCTGGTGAGAAGAAGCTCAACTCATTTCGCAATCCCGTCTGGTCACCTCACATGTTAAAAGGCCACAACACTGACCAAGAAATCAATGAACCAATGACGCCGGCAATCTGCAGCAACCAATCCCACACCACACAACCAGAACCAGCATCCGACTTTTCACCACACTCTGTTACACACCGCAACACTTATGAATGCACCCATACACCAACACACACCCAGACACCCACTCAAGCCCACCCACCCACACATACACGCGCACACCCTCACACCCACACACCCTCACCCCCACCAACGCATACACGCGCACACCCTCACATCCACACACACTCACACGCACACATACACACACACCCTCACCCCCACAGCCACCAGTGCATACACGCACACACCCGCACATCCACACACCCACACACACCCTCACCCCCACACACCCTCACACCCACAGCCACCAATGCATACACGCGCACACCCGCACATCCACACACCCACACACACCCTCACCCCCACACACCCTCACACCCACAGCCACCAATGCATACACGCGCACACCCGCACATCCACACACCCACACATACCCTCACCCCCATACACCCTCACACCCACCCACGCATACACGCACATACCCTCACATCCACACTCACACGCACACATACGCACACACCCTCACCCCCACACACCCACAGCCACCAATGCATACACGCGCACACCAGCACATCCACACACACTCACACGCACACATACACACACACCCACCCCCACACACCCACAGCCACCAATGCATACACGCGCACACCCGCACATCCACACACCCACACATACCCTCACCCCCACACACCCTCACACCCACCCACGCATACACGCACACACCCTCACCCTCACACCCACTCAACCCCACCCACGCATACATGCACACACCCTCACACATCCACACATCCACACACCCTCACCCCCATACACATACACACACATATCCAGACACGCTCACACCCTCACACCCACTCAACCCCACCCTTGCATACATGCACACACCCTCACACCCACACACATCCACCCACCCTCACCCCCATACACATACACACACATATCCAGACACGCTCACACCCTCACACCCTCACACCCACCAACGCATACACGCACACACCCTCACCCTCACACCCACTCAACCCCACCCACGCATACATGCACACACCCTCACACCCACACACATCCACACACCCTTACCCCCATACACATACACACACATATCCAGACACGCTCACACCCTCACACCCACACACCCACGCACACACACCCTCACACCCACCTTCACCCCACACACCCACCCACCCACACATCCAGACATGCACACACCCTCACACCCACGCACTCTCACACCCACGCACACCCTCATCCTCACCCATCCACACACCCACCCTCACCCAACACACCCACATACACATACACCCACACACACATCCATACACGCTCACACCCTCACACTCACGCACCCTCACACACACACCCTCACACCCTCACATCCACCCTCAACCCACACGCACACCCACATACACATCCAGACACGCTCACACCCTCACACCCATGCACACACACCCACACCCACACCCACATACGCTCACACCCTCACACACACAGGGCAGTACCCGCTGAGCATTCAAAGGCAATGCGCAAGTAACGCGATGTCGGCATACACGTGACTTGGTGGATGACAATGTCAATATGATGATGTGCGCTTTGTCTAAGATTATGTTTCAAAATAAGCTTTACGCAAAGTAATCCTCGTGTGATTTAGATCAAGTATGTTTTGTGTAAAGTATTCCTTGTGTGAAGTATGATTTATGTCAAGTATGATCTATGTAAAGTATGATTTATGTCAAGTATGATCTATGTAAAGTAGGATTTATGTAAAGTAGGATTTATGTAAGATTTGTGTAAAGTATGTCCTATTTAAAGTATGGTTGATGTAAAGTAGGATTTATGTCAGGTATGCCTTTTGCAAAGTATGATTTATCTAAAGTATGATGTATGTAAAGCATACCTTTGGCCAAGTATGATTTATATAGAGTATGCATTTTGTCAAGTATGATGTACATAAAGTATGATGTATGTAAAGTATGATGTACGTTAAGTATGATTTATGTCAAGTATGATCTATGTAAACTATGATTTATGTAAAGTATGAGTTATGTACATCATACCTTGTACAAAGTATGATTTGTTTAAAGTATGGTTTATGTAAATTATGATTTATGTAAAGTATGATTTATGTAAAGTATGATTTATGTACAGCATACCTTGTACCAAGTATGCTTTGTGTAAAGTATGATTTATGTAAATTATGATTTATGTAAAGTATGATTTATGTAAAGTATGATTTATGTACAGCATACCTTGCACCAAGTATGCTTTGTGTAAAGTATGATCTATGTAAAGTATGATTTATGTAAAGAATGATTTATGTACAGCATACCTTGTACAAAGTATGCTTTGTGTAAAGTATGATTTATGTCAAGTGTGCCTTGTGCAAAGAATGCTTTGTGCATAGTATGCCTTCTGCAAAATATCATCCATGTAAAGCATACATTGTGTAAAGTATGCCTTATGAAAAGTATGCCTTATCTAAAGTATGCCCTATGTAAAGTATGCCTTATGCCCCCCCCCCCCTACTTCCACCCTGGTACACCTGCCATACTGTACGTATGCACACAAAAGGCTAGGAGTGGCTTTGGCCAATTGCCCGCTGACATTTCAATATGCATTTAAAGGGGACACATAGAAATTGCGCGCAGATAAAAATTGCACCGCGCGCGAAGCCGTGGGGGGTCAATCCGTGTTCAACCTCAGGTTGCATACAGAGTGTGTGCAACGGTGTGCAACCTTCCTTCACCTTCATACCTCGAGGGTTCATACCCCACCAGCATGCCACACACTCACACACACACACCCTCAACTGTCGAATCACTAGAGCCCAAACCCATGTGTGGGAGATCGGGAGTTCAAATTACCAGTCGAGTCAAAGCAATGACTTACAAAATTGATACTTGTTGCTTTCTAAATTGGCACTCGGCATTAATAATAATATAATAGGGCAAGGACTGGTTAGCTTAGTGTCAGGATAATGTGACTGAGTGGGATATCGGGTCATGGTGCTGCCGGCCTGATTTCCCAGTGGGGCAACACCACAAAGTTGCCATGAGTGCGCACTGTCACAAGTCAGTTCCCGTCCTGATATGACCTTACATGTTGCCAGGACATAAACTCCAGCAACGAACGAACCAACCAACTCTGCCACAAACACACACACACACACACACCCTCAACTGTCTCTATATCAGCCCACCCCCAGGCCATGGTAACCATTGGTTACCACTGGTTGCCAGGACAACTTCCCAACGTAACCTCATCACCGCGGCGACGTGAGGTCATACGATTGTTGTCCACTGACCCTGGAGCCCTGGAGGAGGTGGTGGGAGTGAGGGATGGTGGGGGTGGGGGGAGCTGAGGGGGGGAGGGGGCAGTCCGTGGTGGACGGAGCGTCGGCGGCCGTCCTTTGATCAGCGTTGATCATCGTTGTCATGACAACTGATCATGTATGCAGAAACAGTTTGGCGCACGACAAGATATCCAACCTTCCACCCACCACAGACTGTACCCCAATCACCAACCCTCAACCCTCAACCTTTAACCCTCAACCACTGACCACCGACCCGACACACACACTCACACATACACATATACACCACACGTGCCCAATTCCAGTCACGTGACCGTGCGGCATATATAGGTCAGGATGTTTGTCACAGGGTAGTGGCGGGCGGATGGGCAGGGAGGGTGTGTGCTTATGTAGGTCAGTGCCTCTAGAGATAGCAGCGGGTGGCGGGCGTTCTGCCTCATGGAACGCAACCAAAAGTCGTCTGCTTACAGACAGACGAGATATTGACTCATTTTACAGGTTTCCAGGCTCGAAAGGTTTCCAAGTTGGTTCCTGGCCGCCCCGATAACCCCGTTCCTCTTATTGCTTCACCTGACCCCCCCCCCCCCCTCCCACCTCCAAACCCCCGACCCCTCTACCAAGCAAGGGCTGCCCTCACAATCACAGCCTCAGCTACCTAGCACCCTTTCACACAACCCCATATCTCTACGCTCTGTCTATCCCCAAAACGAGGCTGCGTCTGGGACTGGGATTCCCCGGGAAAGCCCCTGCTCCCCACCACCCCCACTCCCGCCACCCTTTCTCCATACCCCCCCCCCCCCCACCACACACACACACCCCTCCCACACACCAACGACCACGGCGGCAACCCTTCCCGGGCGCTCTCCCTTCCAGTCACGTGATCCTGATATGATAATGCCGGGTTTTCCCGCCAGGCGACGCCCCAGATCTGCAAGCTGTGGATCGATGCCCGAATTGTGTGTGTGTGGGGGGGGGGGGGGGGGGCTATAGGAGGCGAGAGGGGGGGGGGAGGAGGGGGAGGTCAGCGGCAGCTTCTGTTGGGTCTGAGTGATTCTCTTCCAACCAACGCGGCGGCCATAAAACACTTTACTGATTGCACATCTATCTGCCGCTACCGCTGTTGAGCAGCCCCCCACTCCACACCCCAACCTCACCCACAACCCCTCCTCGCCTCCCACTCCCCTTTTGTGGCGGTTCTATACTAATTAAAGCAGTCCACCCAGGAGTAGAGGTGTCTGTAAGAGGGAGGAGGAGCAGGGGTGGGGTGGGGGGTGATAGATACCCTGGATAAAGCAGCCATGCAGAACAGCCCCGCAAGCGGCTTGATTTGACCTTAGATGTTGCCAGGACATAACACTCCACCAACCAACAACCGTCGCGCACAGGTAGGGAATGGTGGGGGGGAGGGGGTAGGAGGGGGGCCTCAGGTAGTCTCAGACCCCAGACGCCGGTTGCTTGCTCCCCCCCCCCACACCCATCCACACACACACACACACACACACACACACACCTCCTTCTCCCACCGGACCGTTGCCATAGTGACGGACGGACCTCGGCTCTAGATCACCAAGCTTGGACGGCGGACAGAGAAAGGGTCATTGCAGGTCTTCAGCCCACTGATGCATCCCCCCCCCCTACACACCCACATACACACCCACCCCATAACCCCGGACGCCGCCGGCCGCCGCCGGACGCCGCCTCACACAGAATACTAAATTTGAATGAGTGTGGACTGACTTTGGGTGCAAGCCTCCCTAAGTGGAGAGCAGCAAGGGGTGTATGTGTGTGTGTGTGTGTGTGTGTTGGGGGGAGGGTTGTGAGGCGGTGAAATAAGGCAATGCCAACTGAGTGAATATGTGTGTTGGGGTGGGGGGTGGGGCGTATTATGGAGGGCGCCATTATCCAATGGAATCACGTGCTATTTATAGGCGCGTCTGTGACGTCACGTCTGCTGGGCGGTACCCCCCCTCATCCCCCACCCCTTACCTCTCACCCCGACATCCTCAGCCTGTCCACCTCCCTACATCAGGGAACCCCCCCGCGTGCGTGGCCCTGAAACCCCACGTGTGGGTGTGTGGATGCGTATGCGTATGCGTGTGTACGTGGAACCGAAGCAGGGACTGCAAGCAGGGGGGAACGCCTGGTCCTCTGAACACAGCCACCCCGCAGCATCGACGACTCCGCGCCTGCCGCCCGCCGCCCGCCGCCCGCCGCCCCACAACCTGCCGCCCCCACCCGCCGCCCTCAGCCCGCCGGCCTCCGCCCGCCTATCGCCTCCCGCGGTTGCTGTCTGCTGCCGCTGCTGCTTGCAGAGAAGCCGGCAGGCAGTCTGGCACGGTCTTGTCCCGCTCCGCTACCAGCACCCTCCCACCCTCCCGCCTTCCCTCCAGGACCGACGGACGGACGGGCGTACAGACGGGCGTACAGAGCCATCTCGGGGAGGACAGAAACGGCGCCGCGTGGAAGAACAGCAGCAGGAGGAGGAGGAGGAGCTTTAAAACACAGAGTCCACCATGGAGCAGCAGTAAGTACCTGTAGGTCATAGGCGTAACCACACCACAACACACCACGCCGGCCGGCTGTGCGCTGGTTAGGGCCGGCATGACGAGAGGGCAGTAGCAACAGCAGCAGCAGCATCGAATCGGGTAGAGAAGAGGGAGGGGGGGGGGGCGCTTCCCCGGCAGAACGGCCCCTGTCGACCGGGGGCGGTTTGCACAGGGGTTGGCTCTCCTGGCGTTTGCTTAACCTGATTAATTCGCAAGATTGGCGTAGATTAGACCTACTAGTACTACTAGTGACCTGCAATGATAAGATGTACAGGGCCTGCGGTGCAGATTCTGAGATTGGTTCTCTGCGGGGGGGAGTGGAACCGATTGGCATGGTGGAGAAGGAGGAGGAAAGGAGGGAGGGGTGGAGAGAGGCTTGATGTCTGTCACATGCAGTCAGGGTTGCTTGGCTCACTGTCACTGTCTGTCTATGACTGTCTGTCTGTCTGTCTGTGCAAGGCTTTGCCTGTTCGGGGCTACTGTCAGGTGTTGAGGGGTATACAGTAACTGCACTGTCACTAGTGTCAGTGTCAGTGGCTGTATTAGTGTATATGCGCGCGCATCTGCTATGTACGTGTACACGCGGGCGCGCGTATACAGGTGAGGGCGACCGGTTCCACCCCGCCACACATGAGTGCACACCCATCACAGGGCGTCTAGTGTCTGTGTGTGTGTGTGTGTGTGTGTGTGTGTGTGTGTGTGTGTGTGTGTGTGCTCGTCACAAACACACCGTCTCACCCTCTCCGGCCTCCCCTCGCCCATCTCCCGCCTCCTAACGCTGATGTCGGCACACGGCAAACTGGGTCGGCAGCGTGGCGGTGTTAGGTGGAGGAGGCCCGGGGGGGGGGGGGAAATGAAATGCGTGTACGCCACTGAGATGTTTTTAAGTCCTGCTGAGTGGTGTGAGTGGATGTGGGTGTGGGTGGAGAGGGGGGTATCAGTGAGGTATGTAGCTGTAGGGAGTGGGGATGGAGGTTGGTCGGTTTACATCCTAGCAACATCAAAGGTCATATCAGGACCGGGGAGGTGTGTGTGTGGGTGGGGGGGGGGGCGTGTATATTAGTGTGTCAATGTAGATACGGGGGCAGGAGGAGGAAAGATCTGGGGGGGGGAGGGGGAGCCCACACTGGTTTTACCTACAGGGTGGGCGATAATAGGGGCTGCTGGGAAGATGCTGGTGCTGGTGCGGGTGTTGGTGGTAGGGAATGTACAATATACAGGATGGATATGGCTCATATGCCTTGGTGTGCAGCAACGACTGTAGTGCGTGTGTGTGTGTTTGTGTGTGTGTGGAGTTGTGTCGGCCGACTTATGGCACGTGAATTGATGTTGGGCAAAACAAACGTGACTAGCCTAACAATAAGGCAGCCCTCCACACACACCATACACACTCCACACCCTCCACACACACACACACCATACACACATACACTCCATACCCTCCACACACACCAGACACACAGACCCGCCCTCCACACACACACACACACACACATCCTCCCTCTACACACACACACACACTGTCCCACTGATTCTCAATCTGGGCTGCATGCAGTCTTCCACCAGTCTGGGAATTCATCTCGTCCACCTATCCATCTCTCCATATGATGGTTAAGGCCCTGTCACATTACGGCGTATGGCGGGAGCGTATTGAAAACCTACATAGGTCCTGCGCGTGCCAGCCTATGATGACATTTGGTGACCTTTCGGGTGGTTTTGAGCGTATGTGGAACCTTCGAGGAGCGTATGGGAGCGTGCTGTGACATTTTTTGACAGTATGGGCCATACGCCCTCATAGGTCGAGTTTCTTTGAGCATGCACAAACAAATTTGGACGGACGGATTTATGCTTCACATAAGCCGGCATCTGGCGGCGTATGAGTAGCGTATTCGGCGTATGCCGACGTATATGACGTAACGTGCCTACGCCGCCATACGCTCCCGCAAAAAACCCTAATGTGACAGCCCCTTTAGCCAGTGGCCTCCAATTGGCAATGGCCAGCACATAAAACACAAAACTGCTCTTCTTGTAGTCGTGTCGGTTTTGCCGTGCTTCTGCTAGCCTCTCTTATTTTCCATTTACGTTCGCATCCCTCACTCCTACCCTGCCCCTCCCCCCTCTCACCGCCCCCCCCCCCCACTCCCCACCACCCCCGCTCTCGGCACAACGCCAACTAACCCTGATATCGCCCAGACCAGGCCGGCTTCTGAAGGTAGGGTTTGCTCACGTCAGCTTCCAGTTTCCCACAGACTGACATCCATCGGCCGGACTGTTCCCCACAAACCTTTTATATATAATGTTTATATATTGTATATACTTAGATATTATAGATTATATATAGACATATTATAGATAGAGTATATATATTATTCATAGATTATATATATTATTTATATATTATATATATTTTATATATATTATTTATTATTATTTATATATTATTTATATACTATATATATTATTTATATATTATTTATATATTATATATACAAGAAGAAAATCCTCCTTGGTGAATGAAGCAGGGTGGGGGGCACCCGGTTACAAAGACTGCCTCCAGGAGGGGGGAGGTACTCCAGCAATGCGTCAGGTCAGGTGGAACTTGAAGTCGGAACATTTATTCCCCTCGAAATCCCGAGAATGTATACTTGTATAATGCGTTATCCATCACACACACACACACACATATATATATATATATATATATATATATCAATATATATGTAGGATGGTGGAGGCAACACGGACTCAGGGAGGCGAGTACAGTCATATTTTATTTGGCTTATATATAATGGCTGGGCCAGACAACCATAACCCAGTAATACGCAACCATAACCGTACTTGGCTGGGCAAACCGCCCTACCAATAAAGAAGAAGAAGAAGAAGAAAAAACCGAGACACAATCACAAGTCGTAATGTGTTTACCGTATGGACCGGGTGAGGGAAATGGGGCCCGAGCAAGCGAGGGAGGGGCGAGGAAAGGTGGAGCGCAGGCACCACCTGACGGACTCGAACCCAGAATGGTGAATAGTTAAATGGCCAACTCCCAACATCAGGGGGAGGGTCTGCGCCGACCCTACACTGGCATATCCAGGATATACGAGTGTATATATATCAATATATATATATATATATATATCAATATATATATCAATATATATCTATCAATATATATATATCAATATATATATATCAATATATATCTATCAATATATATTTATCAATATATATATATATATATATTGATATATATCCAACCATTTACATATCTGTAGTGGTCCATATGTAATGGACGGAGACAGCAAACCCACGCCGGACTGCACTCACACACAGCTTAACCGCGGATGACCTCAGCAGGGGCCACGACGCATGCGTGGCGGGCGGCGCGGGGGGGGGGGGGGGCTGTGCGTACGTCTGTGGGGGGGGGGGGGGTGAGACTGGAGGCGCCACAGCCGTGAGTGACGGGAGAATCGGGCAGGACTGGGCGGGCGTGTGATAGCGGATCCGTGTGTCGTAGAGAAGAAGCAAGCAGCATGGGTGGAAACCCGACACTCGCTGACATCACTCTAGTGCCTGCCCCCTCTCCCCGCCCGCCTCCCGCCGCCTCAACCCCGCCCCAGCACCCGGTCTCGGCATACCATACTGCCCCCTACCTTCCACTGCTCAGCCACAACCAACCTATGAATACTGTATAACGCCGTTAAACCAAGCTCGGTTAAAGCTGCATAGTCCGATGAAATATTAAATTTTCAAAACCAAACCAATTATCTAGATTTGATTTTACATATCTCACTTAGATACTGATACACTTATTAAGCATTTGTTTCTGAGTAGAAGGCAATACTGAGTCAATTTAACAGAACCTGTTACTGCAGAAGTCTGTGGTGTCAGAGTTTTGGCATGCTTGCCCAAACTAATTTTCCATGTTTGCACTCAAAATATCTCAAAAGTTTACCATTTAAAATAAAAGTAACTTTGAACTAATGTAAAGTAAATACTAATGATCGATCTAATATATTTATCTCAGAAAAAGTACAGAAATTCAATTTTGAATAAAATAAACGTTATACACAGTGCGTACCGGCAAACTCATTGCATTGTCAATAGCCGTGAGCAATCTTCATACAGAAAAAGTGAAATATCTCTAAAACCACACCACCTAGACACAACCCGCTTGGAAAACATATAGAAAACATATCCACCAAATAGATTATATTAAATTTATACGGTTAGGGTTCTGCATTTCTATTAATTTTGAATAAAATAGACGTTTTGCACTCTGCGTACCGGCAAACTCAATGCGTTGTCAATGGCCGTGAGCAATCTTCATACAGAAAAGGTGAAATATCTCTAAAACTTCACCACCTAGACACAAACCGCTGGGAACACATATAGAAAACATATTCAACCAAAAGATTATATTAAATTTTTATGCTTAGGGTTCTGCATTTCTATTAGTTTTGAATAAAATAAACGTTTTGCACTGCACGTACCGGCAAACTCAATTCAATACATTGTCAATTGCCGTGAGCAATCTTCATCAAGAAAAGGCGAAATATCTCTAAAACCACACCACCTAGACACAAACCGCTTGGAACACGTATAGAAAACATATTCAACGAAAAGATCATATTAAATTTATATGCTTAGGGTTCTGCATTTCTATTAAATTTTGAATAAAATAAACGATTTGCACTGCGCGTACCGGCAAACTCAATGGCAGTGTGCTTTGGTTCTGCAACCAAGCTGCGCGCGCATACACAATGTTTATAAACATTGAAAGGGGTCTATACTGTATTCTGTGTACTAGGTATGGGCGATAAAATAGGCACATCAAGGCTAGCTGAAACCTGACTTCCCGTATTTTCCCCACAATTCCCTGACAGTGGGAGAAGATCCTTGTTTTCCCGGAAATTCGCTGTCAGTGTAATAATCTCGGCTTGATTTCGGCGTTTTTGCTGGGCACCACTGTCACCCCTGTATATTATTAGCAGTCTTCGGCCTGTTGTTATGATCATAGTTAATCTGTGGTTCCACAAACCCTCCCGCCCCCTTCCCTTACCCCCCCCCCTCCTGCTTGCCCTCAGATTGGCAGGTGATAAATGTGGGCTACAAGGTAAGAAGATTACGGCCCATAGTCTCAGACGGGGGGCAGCTAGAGAGTGTGCGGAAGCTGGAGTCCCGTTGGAACAGGTCCAAGAGCTTGGCAACTGGCGTTCGTCCTGCATTTTTAATTATGTGGATAAGCGTAGCTTCAAAGCAGGTCCCTCAGCACTCGCTTCGCTTTTTGGCTGAGTGCTGAGGCCCCTATAAACACTGCTGTTGTGAACTCGACCAGTACTCTTGAGTGATCGGTATTTATTAATAATTAATGTCCGTATAGATTATGCATATTTGTTAATTCATGTGTCGTTAGTATGTTAATGATTAATTCTGGGATGTAAAAATTTTTATTCATAATAATAATAAAATTTTATTGGCCCACAAACTGAGGTCGCCGTGTTCTGTTACTTAATTGTATATGTTGCTGGTAACATATGTAATTATTACAGAAACGGCACCCAATCGGCCTGCCATAATTGACTGTGACCTTTGCATTATGTCGCCCTGACTACGACTTGATCATATGGAACAAACAACCCTGTAACTGTCACTTGATCGAGATCAACAAGAGAGAGAAGATCCATTTGCTTACCATCCCTCCCTCCCTGCTGAGTGCTGAGGCCCCTATAAACACTGCTGTTGTGAACTCGACCAGTACTCTTGAGTGATCGGTATTTATTAATAATTAATGTCCGTATAGATTATGCATATTTGTTAATTCATGTGTCGTTAGTATGTTAATGATTAATTCTGGGATGTAAAAAATTTTATTCATAATAATAATAAAATTTTATTGGCCCACAAACTGAGGTCGCCGTGTTCTGTTACTTAATTAACATTTAATGTAGGCCAAGTGCACAGCACATGCATTTTATAATTGAAGGGGGACTTATCACAGAAAATGTTTACATCATCATTGTACTGATCTGTATCATTAAAGTTATCTACCAGATCCATATCACGGAGATCAGAATTGTTTGCACCTATTCCAAACTGCAACGGAGGTACAACAGCAACTACAACATTAACCGGTTTAACATGTTTAATTTCAGGAACCAACTTCTTAACTGGGTCGATCCTACCAATATGTCTACCCATATTAGTAGCTAGAAAGTTTTGTGGGTCCAACATGGACTCCCTGGCAACAACAGTATCGCCATAGTCAGTGTTAAGCATAACACAGTCTGGATTTATAACATCCAAAGTACTAATAGAACTACAGCCCCTATCAGAATCTACAACATTTGATAAAGTGTTTACGGCTTTAAAATGTAACATAGTAGGAAGCTGCCTACGACCGTTATCGCATCCTCTGCGATGACGTCATCAGTCGTGTTGTCCGGCCCGCTCGGCAGCTCACCTATATACAAATTTCCTCCATCCTGAGCGCTCTCAAGGCTTTGCAGTCTCGCCATTAACGGTGCCTGGGATGCTGCCAGCTTAGCATCCAGCAGATGTGCTAACTCCTCCAATGATACACCAGGTTGCTTTGAAGTTGATGGCAATGGCGAACCCAGCTCCAGATCCGCCATATTTAATCTTGAAGATGACACCGTATGACTAATAATATTAATCCGTTTGGAACCACTTCCTGAACTGTCCGAACGATCCATCGAGTCCAATAATGCCTTGGAATACCGGCCGACGACACTCTTTACTTTTCCTCCTTTAGGCATGATGAACAATTTTCCTTATTCAACTCAATCGATCCGTCGACGACGGTGGCCAGGTAAGGACTGGACAAGCCTTTGAATCTACTACCGGAAGTTAACTTTGTACATAGCGACGCGTGCTACGAACGGTATCTATGGTGCTACTCATATCAAGCCCGTAGTCAGGGTTTGTGAATTATGCATGTTTCCGGCAACATGGACAATTCTTATATAGCATCCATATATATATTTATATATGTATATATAATATACCCCCAACCCAACTCTGCTAATAAATAGTTGCCGCAAGCTTTGCTGCTACTCTCATATCGTTTATAATACGCATGGATAAAGGTGTTTTTAAGTATTGAAACACCGCATCACTTGACCAGTCACCTCTAGTTTTATCTCCTCTTGGGATGCACCACACATAGATAGATAGAAGTCTAAATCCGGCATCTCGCAATTGGAATATACAATGACCTTTCTCTAAATTGCATTGTTTTTGTTTTACACACTTCTAATAGCATGCCCCATGCATAGAATTTTATGTTCTCACAGCGTAACATAGCATCAGAATAAGTTATATTAGATTTCCTTAGAAGTCCCCTAAAACTACATAACACCGCTGCCCGCCAGGCAATATGCCCTGGGTTATTTGATAGAAAAGAAAACATCTGTTTCAACATATGTGGTAGAAGAGGAATCGCCTGCCTATGCGAATCTCCTAACGTTCTACGTATTCCTCGAATGGCGGAACTAATTATGAAATCTTTCTAGTCTATAGGTGTTGTGCCCTGGCACTTGAGAAAGTAATTAAGGCCACTTAAGTAATTAACCACAGAGGAATATTTACAGGTTCTAGCCAACCATGTTGCATACAGCAATACTTGCATAGAAGTACAAGGCAATGGTGAATGTGTATCTGACAATTCTGCTATAAATGACAGATACTTATTTACTTGAACAGCCCTCGCTGCCTGAGAATTTGGAGTGTAGCATTTCATCTGGAGAACTTTCTGTTCTGTTTTGAGCTTATCGAGTCCTGGAACGACAACGGTTGCTGAAATAAGTTACTACAACAAAGCCTTCCTTCCGGGTCTGCATTAATTATTACCCTTGCCATGTCATTTGTATTAAGCCTACTTATGGCATCTGTTATTACATTCATCTCACTGTTGATGCGCACAGAAGTAAACACAAAATTGTACTTTATTGACATCCAAAACAACCGTCTTAGGTAATACATAATCACTTTACATTTTGACCGTCCTGTATTTAATGCTGATTCCACCGTCGCACTGTCTGTGATAATCATTATGGCTGCTCCTTCCCAACTTGGTGCCCACCGCTTTACCGGTGCGTAAACAGCCCCCCATTTCTTGTTCATTAATATGAGCTGTATGCAGCCCATCATCAGGTTGATTGTAATGGTGTTTAACATCTGCTTTAAGCAGCTCTGCATGCATAGGATCAAAGCAACCTATTAACCAATCGGTGCCATGCATGGCACCATAACCCCACTTACTGGCATCACTATAAGTGGCTTTTATAGACGCAAACTTTCCTAGTATTAACGCCTTACCATTACAAGCATTGGCAAAGTCATACCACCAATTCAAATCTTCTCTGAAGTCTGCGTTCAACCGTACTTTATAGTACGGTTGGGACACCGAGTTCACTAAATCATACACCCGACGAGAAAAAGTTCGCCCACCACGCACTACTTTGGCGCAGTGGGCTAACATTCCTGCTAACCTCTCCAGCTCTTTTTTAGTGGCTTTCTTTCTATCTTTAAAAAACGTAAGAATTTTTCTTAGTTTCTCAAGTTTATCATGTGGGAGTGTTAATTCCAACTTAACTGTGTCAATTAATATCCCCAAGAATCTAACTGTCCTACTTGGGCAAATCAGTTTTTTATAGTTAATGTGGAAGCCTAGAGGGCGCAAAATGGCAATTAATTTATTTTTGCTGCTCTTTCGCAATGTCCCAATTTGAGGATATGATGCAGAAATCATCTAAGTAATTTACTACCTTGCATATACCTTCTCTATTCGCACATCTAACTATAAATTCAGATATCTTAGAGAAAACAAAGGGGCTTGAAGACAGCCCCATGCATAATCTGTTGTCAAGCATGTACTCAGGCTTACTTCCAGGTTCATCATTAAATCCCCACACCAAACCTTGTCTAGGTCTATCTGTCGGGTGTATAGAAATGGCTCGATAAGCGTCTTTTAGGTCTACCATAGACAGGTAGTCTCTGCCAATCATATGATCTACTACATCATCGACACTTTTGTACTTAAATTTAAGCGCCACTTGATCTGTGAAAGTATTTACTGATTCTTTCTTCGGCAAACTACAGTGTGTTATCCCCCCCCCTGGTTTCGGTATACAGAATATGTTATGCACACAGAGTGGGGTATGGTTTGTCCGGGAAATTATATCTTGGTCTAATTCAGATAATAATTTTTGTGTGATGATATCCCTGTACAGATTATTACAGATTTTCTTAAATTTAATATAATCTATTATATGAATTTAAATTGGCGGAGCCATATATCTTATAAGTATTATTATTTATTATTTGTACTAGTGAATAATTCTTCCTCTCTGTATGTTATGTTATTTGCTGCGGGCCAGCACACTTCCATTGCTGCTGCCGCCCTCACCGCCTAGTCCGCAAACTACAGCCGGTCATCTGTGCCAGTACACATCCAATTTTTACTTTGCTAGCATGGCTTGCTGGGCAGCTCCGCTAGTGCTAAGCGACATTACATTCTACACGTAACTCTTCTACGTTGCTATAGCATACCACTGAACTTCTGTAGTGCTTGTGGCAGAACTCATGACAAAAGTAATATTTGTAACGCCAGTGAGAAGGATTATAGCGTGCATGAGACGAGATGCGATATGGCTGCTAGAATGTCTCTCTCCATATATATATATATGTATATATATATATAAATATATATATATATATATATATATATATATATATATGAGACTGTCTCAAAAGGTGCTAAGCAAAATGGGACAAAACTTTGTCCATAGTAATGATCAACACACTATCTACTTCTGCATTTGCTCAGGATAAACTGATTTGTTTTTTACATGATCCTAATAGAATACATATTGATTTGAAGCAAATGTCCTTGTGTTTTCAGTGTAACCGTTTCTGTGCTGTTTTGTGTCAATCGTTACTATGGACAAAAAAACGAAGAGGTAGCACCTTTTGAGACAGGCTCATTGTATATATATAAATATGGAGAGAGAGAGAGAGAGAGAGAGAGAGAGAGAGGGAGAGAGAGAGAAACGTGTGTGATATGTGGAGATCTAAGCCCGTGTTTTGGTTTTGAAAATGTGATGTTTTCATCGGATCCTCCAGATTTAAGCACATGAATGTGTAGACTCAGTGAGTATGTGCTTGGGTGTTATGTCCTAGTAACATGTGAGGTCATATCAGAGTTATTACTGACTTCTGCCAGTGTGTTGCCCTGCCCGGTCTTTCCACTATTAAGGTTGTTTGGTTGGTTGTTGGAGTTTTACGTCCTGGCAACATTTAAGGTCATATCAGGATGGGTACGAGTTGTGACAGTGTGCACTCATGGGGACTTCATAGTGCTGCCCCACTGAGGAATCAGGCCACTGGAACCATTACCCGATATTCCACTGTCACATTATCCTGACTCTGAGCTAACCAGTCCTTGCCCTATCCTATTAATGGTGTGTACCGGGCTAGGAAGTGACAAGTATCAATTTTATAAGTCATTGGTTTGACTCGACCAGAAACCGAACACGCGATCTCCCACATGGGAAGCCAGCGTTCTACCGATTCGGCCACTGCAATACATGCAAATAAACACACACAAACACTTACAAACAAACACACATATACACATTCAAACACATGCAAACACACACGCAAACAACCAAAAACAAAATGGCCGCCGTCCCCGTGATCCTGTCACCGCCTCCGCACCTGAAGCCTCAAGACTCGAGACGCCCGCCTCGGAATCTGACCTCTGACCTCTGACCTGACCTCAGGTCAAGTGGGGCCAGCGTCCCAGACGTCGGCGTCTGAGGCGAGTGGCGCGACCTCACTGTGGACTCATTCAGTCCTTTAAGGCCAAGTCAGACCTTACCGGACTGAGTACCGGACAGCACAAGACAAACAATTGTCTAGTCCGTTGCTGTCCGGTGTCAAAATGTATCGAAATGTGTCGAAATGTTGCGCTTTCAACGGACAAGGAACGTACATTAACGAATAGCCACCGGACGATAAACGGACGATAAATGGACGATATACGGACGATAAACGGATGATAAACAGAATGACACCAGATAACAACGGTCAAGCAACGGTCAACCGACCGGTACAAGTTTTGTGCTTGTTCAAAACTTGTACCGGACACCACCGGAGTTAGAACGGACACGCCGGATGGGTTCTTTTTCTGTTCGTTTCCTCAGTCCGGTGAGGTCTGACTGGGGCTTCACAGAAAGAGAGAGAGTGTGTGTGTGTGTGTGTGTGTGTGTGTGTGCGCGCGCGTGCGTATGTGTGTACGTGTATGTGTGATTTTTGTTTGGATTTTTTTTTACTTCCTACACCTAAGGTCATCAAGGACGTGTACCGAATTGCGACAGAGCGCAACGTATGGCGTCTTTATAGTGCTGCCCCCCCCCCCCCCCGCTGGGATACCGCACCGCCATCACCAGCATCCGTTTGTTTGTTGGGGGTTTCACGTCCTGGCAACATATAAGGTCATATCAGGGCGGGTAAAGAGTTGTGATAGTGCACAGTCATGACTTTATGGTGTTGTCCCACTGGGAGACTAGTCCACCGGCCCCATGACCTGATATCCAACTCAGTCACATTATCTTTATCCTGTGCTTGACCTAGGAATGCTGAGCGCCAGACTAAGTAGCGGCAAATATCAATTGCATAAGTCATCGGTTTGACTCGGCTAGGATTCGAACTGCCGATCACGTGAAGCCTACGTTCCTAGCGATTCGGCCACCGCGTCCGGTCGCCATCACCCGATAACCCACTCAGTCACACTATCGCAATACTGCACAGACCAGTCCCTATAGTAATTAGCATAATGCCGAGCACCGGACAATTTTTTTGTTTTTGTTTTTTTTGGTCCATTAGTTGTTTAAGCAGGGGAAATTTCAGTCATAGACGACTGGTCTTCCTCATTCCACTGCTGGTCGATAGAAAGCCCGAGCCGTCACTTTTACCGACCCAAGGGATTTTTAACCTCCCACACCACATAGACATGGTATGAGAGCAACCGGCCTTTGATGACGCTGTAAGTTATACACAGCGGTGGAAATCCAAATTGGCAGAGCTGGGGGCATGGGGAATCGAACCGCCGACCCTCAGATTAGGAGTCTGTCCTAGAAAAAAGTCAGACACTCTAACCACTCCGCCACAGAAAACACCACAACACAATGCACAGACAAGTAATAAAACTAAGGTTTGGGTTTGTCTCAGCCGGGGATCGAACCACGTGGGAAGCCAGTGTGCACCCGGTGCGGACGGGGGGGGTGGTCGTCTGTCTGTGTGTGTGCATGGTCGTGTGTGTATGTACATGTCTGTGTTAGTGTGTGTGCGCGTGTGTTATGTGTGATGTCCATTGTTATATATATATAGAAGCAAATATGGTATATGGTGCTGAAAGAAGGCATTGTGTTTAGATGACCCAGATTTGAGTCTTGCGCAATACAACTTTCCCTATTCACGTGGACACGCCCACACATCCACACACACACGCACACGCACGCCAACATGCCCGCACACCTCCCACACATCCACACACACACACACACGCACGCCAACATGCCCGCACACCTCCCACACATCCCCACACACACACACACGCACGCCAACATGCCCGCACACCTCCCGCACATCCCCACACACACACACGCACGCCAACATGCGCCGCACACCCTCCCACTACATCCGCCACACACACACACGCACAGCCAACATGCCCGCACACCTCCCGCACATCCACACACAGCGCACACCTACTGCCAACATGCCCGCACGCCTCCCACACATCCCCACACACACGCACACGCACACGCCAACATGCCCGCACACCTCCCACACATCCACACACACACGCACACACTGCACGCCAACATGCCCGCACGCCTCCCACACATCCCCACACACACACCACGACACCACGCATGCCTAACATGCCCGCACGCCTCACACTCCACACACATCCACACACACACGCACACCTACGCCAACATGCCCGCACGCCTCCCACACATCCCACACACACACACGCACGCCAACTGCCCGCACACCTCCCACACATCCACACACACGCACACCTACGCCAACATGCCCGCACGCCTCCCACACATCCCACACACACACACGCACGCCAACATTGCCCGCACCCCTCCCACACATCCACACACACGCACACCTACGCCAACATGCCCGCACGCCTCCCACACATCCCCACACACACACACACGCACGCCAACATGCCCGCACACACCTCCCACACAATCCACACACACTGCACACACTCTGACTCGCCAACATGCCCGCACGCCTCCCACACATCCCCCACACACACACACGCACGCCAACATGCCCGCACACCTCCCACACATCCACACACACACGCAACACCTACGCCAACATGCCCGCACGCCTCCCACACATCCCCACACACACACATGCATTGCCAACATGCCCAGCACACCTCCCACACATCCACACACACGCACACCTACGCCAACATGCCCGCCACGCCTCCCACACATCCCCACACACACACACACGCGCACACCAACATGCCCGCACGCCTCCCACACATCCCCCCACAGACACACATGCACGCCAACATGCCCGCACGCCTCCCACACATACGTACACACACACGCACACCTACGCCAACATGCCCACACCCCTCCCACACATCCCCCCACACACACACGCACGCCAACATGCCCGCATGCCTCCCACACATCCCCACACACACACATGCATGCCAACATGCCCGCACACCTCCCACACATACGTACACACACGCATGCACACCTACGCCAACATGCCCGCACACATCCCACACATACGTACACACACACATGGACACCTATGCCAACATGCCCGCACACCTCCCACATATCCACACACACGCACACCTATGCCAACATGCCCGCATGCCTCCCACACATCCCCACACGCACGCATGCCAACATGCCCGCACACCTCCCACACATACGTACACACACACATGCACGCCTACGCGCACACATATATGCAGACACCCGCAGGCCTCCACCGACACGACAATCGCCCTATGTATAATATATATATATATATATATGTATACATATATTTATATATGTATAGCCTACATATATACATATGTAAATATACAATTTAACCCCGTTAAAACAAGCTCGGTGAAACCAAACGATCGGTTAATCCAAACTTTTTTCAACAAAATACTACCATTTATCATATAAAAAAAACAAAGTTGGTTAATCCAAATTATCGGTTAATCCAACAAAAACTCTGGTATGGTTAAACCAAACTTGAATGTGATTATAAAGTCATCTGAGACCCCACTGACTTTTTTATATGATGAATTGTAATATTTTGCCGGGCCGGCAAAAAAAGTTTGGTTTAACCGATCGTTTGGTTTAACCGAGCTTGGTTTAATGGGGTTATACTGTATACACATTAAAAAAACTCACCAAAGTGTCCAAATACATTGTATATTATATGTGCAATACACGCTTACTCACAGCCAAAGCCAAAGCTTGGTTAACCCAATGATCGGTTAATCCAAACAAATTTCTAGGGTCCCTTCAAGTTTGGTTTAACGGGGTTAATCTTGATACTGTAAAAGACAAAACGTATCGACACGGCGAGTAGAGATTTACGACTGGTTTATTATTGCATCCAAGCTTTGCTACTGACGTCATCAGCTCTCGCACCGGGACTGACGACCGCGAGACCATACCGGTGTATCAGCGAGACGCTACTCACATGTATTACATCTTCCCTTTTTGTCCTTCTTTTTTTTTATTGAACAATATTTGACAATTTATTCATCAGCCGTTTAGGAGTAAGCGGTATATAATTCAAACAATACAGTGATATTTTAATCGGTGAACATGAGTTTTTCACATGACGGCATTAATTCAGCTTGCTTCAGAACTGAAGTTGAAATCAATCTAAGTATGATAATATATCTGCTCTTTCTTTTCTTTTCCATTTTAATTTTTTTTTAAACGACAATTTCTTTTTTACAATTTTATACAGAAGTTTTTCTTGATATTTATTACTACTACTTAAATCATTAATATGAGACGATATTATGTGAGTCTAGATGCACATATTCACTGGGCATGTGCTACTGTATCATCACTCGTGTACATTTAAATATCAGAATGTAAATAGACATGTTTTATTTCAGATTCTTAAATCTAACTATTTATATATATATATATGTATATATATATATATATTTATATATATATATATATATATATATATAATATATATATAAAGTCAAATCAGTAATCTCAACTGTTGGGTATACATTTGAACATAATGAAGTATTGTATTGTGTGCTTGGTCAGTGCAAACACGTGGTCTGTTAAGCCTGGTACACACCTCCCGTATAAAACCTAAAAACGCCCGTTTTGCGACTAAGTTTGGGTTTTCGTCAGTTTCAGCCTTTAGGTGTGTGACCCCCTAACACACCTGAGCCTTGCAATTCGCGACTTAAAACTCAGTTTTAGGGCTTACGACTGGAATCGCATGAGATTAGAAAAATGAATCGGGCCGTTCGAGAAACAGTATATGTGAGCGCTCCGTCGTATCTTATACAGTATATGTGTGATACCCGCCGATCGGTCCCGTCCCAGTTTTTACAGGG
Organism: Branchipolynoe longqiensis; assembly: GCA_030323885.1. Lineage (NCBI taxonomy): Eukaryota > Metazoa > Annelida > Polychaeta > Phyllodocida > Polynoidae > Branchipolynoe > Branchipolynoe longqiensis. Next base: position 120,259 of record JASIRB010003998.1, read on the forward strand.
GCTATTAAGGAACGAAAGAAAGCTCAGCGTAAATTCCACAGGAGACCGACTGCTGAAAATCTGGCGCTCTTTAAAATTCTGCGCGCTCGCACTCGCAGAACAATCAAAGAAGCGCGGAGGCAGTGTTGGAGACAATTTGTTTCTAGCATCACCATGCACACGCCGTTGGGCAAAGTATGGACAATGATCAGAAGAATCAAACGAAGGGGAGGTGATTCTTCTGTAGTCCAGCACTTGAAACACAATGGCACCATTCTCACATCACTCGATGAAATAAGTGAAGAATTGGCTCGCACCTTTGCTGGAAACTCGTCTTTGGCAAACTGCCTCCCGGGCTTTCGGGTGGTCAAGGAACGCCAAGAGCAAAAGCTCTTGGACTTTTCTTCCGATGGCGAGGAGCACTACAACTCCCCATTCAGTATGGATGAGTTGAGGTGTTCTTTGGAAAGCTCGCATGACACAGCAGTTGGACCTGATGGAATTCATTATCAATTTTTGAAACATCTCCCTGAACATGGACTGAGACTGTTGCTTCAACTCTTCAACAACATCTGGGAGTCGGGTGTCGTCCCCGCCTCTTGGTGGGAGGCGACAGTAATACCGATTCCCAAACCTGGTAAAGACCAGAGTGAAGCCCACAACTATCGTCCCATAGCCCTTACAAGCTGCATCTGTAAAACCATGGAGCGCATGGTAAACAACCGCCTCGTCTGGCTACTGGAGTCAGGACACCACCTGTCCAACCTTCAATGTGGCTTCAGACGGGGCCGCAGCACCCTCGACCATTTGGTGTGCATGGAGACCTTCATAAGAGATGCTTTCCTTAAGAAGGAGCACGTTGTGGCTGTCTTTTTCGACCTCGAAAAAGCCTATGACACAACGTGGCAGCATGGCATCATGGAGGATCTTCATGCGATTGGCCTTCGTGGCCACTTGCCAATTTTCATCAGGAACTTTCTAGCCTTCAGGCATTTCCGCGTCCGTGTCAAGACTACCTATTCCCGCCTACACTCACAGGAACTAGGAGTACCTCAAGGCAGCATACTGGCCGTGACCCTTTTCGGGGTCAAGGTCAATGGTATTGCTGCTGCTGTAAAGCAGGGGGTCTCCTGTAGTCTTTTCGTGGACGACTTTGTTTTATATTACAGCGGTGCTAACATGAATGTCATAGAGAGACAGCTACAACCAAGCATAAATGGGATCCATCGATGGTCAGTTCTGAACGGTTTCAAATTTTCCAAGACCAAAACAGTCTGCATGCACTTCTGCCTGCTGCGTAGAATACATGCGGAACCGGAGCTGACCCTGGATGGGGATCCCATTAAAGTCGTTGAGAAAACCAAATTTCTGGGCCTCATTCTCGACGCAAAACTGTCTTTTGTGCCACATATAAAGTACCTGAAAACAAGATGCCTGAAAGCGCTGGATATTCTGAGGGTGCTGTCCAGCTCAGAGTGGGGAGCGGACAGAGATGTTCTGCTCTCCGTGTACAGAACCTTGGTTCGTTCACGAGTGGATTACGGCAGCATAGTATATGGTTCCGCAAGGAAATCATATATTGGGCTGCTAGACACGATCCACCACCAGGGACTGCGCCTGGCCCTTGGGGCCTTCCGCACCTCACCAGTTCAGAGCCTTTATGTCGAAGCCAATGAACCATCACTTAATAACAGGAGAATCAAACTGGCCATGCAATATGTAGTCAAGATAAAAACTAATGCATTGAATCCTGCACACAATTGTCTATTCGAGCAACATGACGAATCCAGGTATGAAGCCAGGCCAAATTACATCCGGCCACTGAGGCTCCGAATGAAACCTCATTTGGAGGCCTTAGGCGTGGATTTGGACGTGTTGGAGGATGCCAAAGTCCCAGAACATCCCCCGTGGTCGTTGAGAAAGCCATCGGTTATCCTCCGACTCACGGAACTGAGGAAATCTGGGACACATCCACTCGAGTACAAAGGACTGCATGCAGAGATTCAAGGCCAGTTTGCAGACCACCTCTCCATATACACTGATGGTTCGAAAGACCAAAGCCGGGTAGCTGCTGCGGCAGTCTGCCGACGGGAAAAATTTGGTGTACGTTTGCCCGATCAGAGCTCGATTTTCACTGCAGAGGCCCGAGCACTCCTTCTCGCTTTGGAGTATATCGAGGTATCCAACCACACTAACTATGTTATATACAGTGATTCCTTCTCTTGCCTCCTGGCTGTTGCTGGACTGAAAACGAATCACCCTATTCTAGCAACGGTCATTTATAAAATGAACCAACTGACAACAGATGGGTATGATATCCACCTGTGCTGGGTGCCTGGCCATGCTGGCATACAAGGAAACGAACGAGCTGATCGGGCTGCGAAGAAGGCCCTGAACTGTGATCTTGAACCATGTCTGATCCCTCACTCTGATCTGAAACCACTAATAGCCACCCACATAAAATCCAAATGGCAACATGAGTGGGATGAAAACATCAATAAACTTAAAGAAATTGAACCATCTGTGGGAAAGCCACCACAGACTCATGCGGGAGGTCGGCGGGACCAAGTGGTCCTTAGTCGCTGCCGTGTTGGCCACTCGTGGCTTACACATGCTTTTCTGCTCAAGGGGGAACCTCCCCCTGAATGTATTGGGTGTCAGTCCCCACTGACACTCAAACACATTTTACTAAGTTGCGTTGATTTTTTGGCCCTGCGCCAACGGTTCTACACTGCAGGCAGTATGCATGACCTTTTTACTAAGGTAAAACAGGAAAATATTTTAGCCTTTTTGAGGGCAGCTGGACTGTACCACCTTATATAGTTTACTAAATGGATTCTATTAATTATTAATGAAACTTTTCTTTTTCTATGGGAATTTGTTTCCCTTGACCACAGATATATGATTGTGAGCTTTCTAATTTAATTAGTGTCTATTGGCACATAATTGATTGTCTGCTTTTACATGTAAAAGCGATGGTTTGAACAAAAAACAAACATTTCTCGTCGTGAATATGGCCTATGCTGCCGACACGGCGTAAAGCAACCACCAATCAATCAATCAATCAATCAGTTTTTACAGGCAGCCAATTATAGGCCTAGATATCATCATGTTTTAATATTTCTGGATGCCCCGGGTGTCAGAGCCCCAGAGATACCACAAACTCTTCCCATATGCATTCTGACAACTGTCTGTCAGTTCACACCTGATGCCCCTCTCAAACCAACTCATAAGTAAGAAAGGGAAGACAGGTCACGCAAGATTGACAGTGAAGAAGTTGTGCTTTATTGGCATCAACTCCTGTTCACCTACTAGTGACCTATCACCCTGACCCCTTACCTTCTGTCCACACAGAGTCTCATTACCTCTTTAATATGTCTATGAATCAGTGCCTGCAGCCCATTGAACCGGAGTCCCATGGTTGTTGCACACAGCTCACTTTGTATATACGAAAGGTGGAGCATCAGACAGAGTGTATGGGTTCCTGCCAGAGAGAGTGTGTCTCACTCAAGAGTCAGGAGTAGAGTGTGCTGCCCAGTGTGTCTGGAGCAGTGTCTAGAATAATTAATATCAACGTGAGGCTTGTGTGGTCAGGTGGGGCAAAGGGGTGCAGCTGACTGGGCGTCCCACAGCCAGTCAATCTGTCACCCTCCACAGCCTGGCAGGTGATGCCCCCCCCTATGCTCAGCGGTCACCTAACCCAGCTGCAGGTGGTGTACAGAATGTATGCAGTATGGCTGGTGTGCTGGCCCATCGGCCCCATGGTAACAGGTAGTTTCAGATAGTTACAATAAACATATATATTAAAAATGTCCTTCTCCTCCACTTGCACCCTTACTGGTGCATAGAGGGAACAATTCACCAAACATTAACTGTCTCTTATATAGGAACATCTCATCACAATCTCGGGCACTACGTATTAACATATATTTCCCATAGATTAACATGTCACACAGCGAGTGGGGAACCCATTGCTTTTCTATTACATAACCTTGGTCCCCACTCCGTTGCCCGAGGATAATAATGCTCTCTGCCAATATATAATTCCGAACCGAAAATCTGTATATTTTTACAATCTGACTTTGTCCATACACAACCAACAGAAATGGCAGAATGGACAGGTGAAGCGGAAGGGAACGATGGTTGAAATGTGGCAAACTCGGCCATGTTTATATGATGTCTCCAGTGCTGATTAATCAAACCGGTTAAAGAGGAATGTTGCATTGGCTGAAAGTACTGCTGCATTTGGACAGTCAGGTAAGGCCCTGTTTTCTGGTAGCATTGATAGGTTGGCACATGCTGTCACACAGACTTTGTCAACAATGGGATAAAACACTATGGTAGATAGACCATACATGTATTTTTTTACATCATGCATTTAATTATTTTGGAGGGGGGGAAATATTGTTAGCCTCAGGTGATACCAATGGAAAGAGCTTGACAGGAACTTAATCTTGGTAGCCATATCATTTTTCTAAAGTAAATATCAAGAAAGTATTGTTGCATTGCAGTTGGGTGAATCAGTACCTTTTTGGCCCCTTTCTTCTATAGTAAAACTGCTCAATGGTGTGGCAGAAATACACATTTTCAATTCTGATATCTTTTAAATTAAAAAGAATTTGTTGCTGGTACTATTCTATTTCCATAACAAGAGCTCTGAAATGGTTATTTATATATTTAACAGCTGAGTCCATCCAGAAGAGGATGACCAACCTCCGTACACAGTATACCCACTTCAGGAAACCAGTGGCCTCTGAATCTGAGGGGATACCACTCACACCAAGGCAGAGATGGATACAGCTATCGCTATCCTTTCTTTCAGCACATGTGCAGAAGAGGCAGAGTATGACAAACTGGCTGCTCCCAACCCCAAGCAATAGCGAACAAGGTGGTGAGGTATGGATACTTTTTGGATAATTTTTTTGAATTGTTTAAATTCAACAGTTTATTGCCACTTATAATAATTCCATTAAGAATTCCTTAGTTAAAGAAACAACAACCACACACAAAACTGTCAGTAATATTAGTAATATAAGTAATATCTTTATTGACACATTTCCCCATCTTGCATCCGGCCCTCTTCCATTCTCCCTCTTCCATTCCCACTCTCGACATGATGTTTCCCTTAATTTGCGAACCCCCCCAAAGAGAATATTTAGTTTGTTTATATTTATATACTATATATAAATAATGTATTGTGAAAGAACATATCGTTTTATTGACACATGCAGTGCAGTATAGCAGCACCATCTATACCATGTCCATCTGCCATGGCACAGACCCCATTGGGGAATTCAGGTACTCAACCAAGTAGCCTCATTGGGTTTTGGCACATTGTGTTGAGTTGGTACCTGAGGGAATTGTTGCCTGGCTCACTACTCTGTCTGTTCTCCAGCTACCGGGGGTTACTGTGTGAGTTGTGGCGTGCTCTGAGTCAAGTTGGGATTTGTGCCCAACTTTCTCACACATGAAGTTGTGAAGCACACAACTTGCCATGACCAATTTCTCCACCTTTTCCGGTGCCGGAGCGATGTTCATTAGAAATACTCAGAATTTGTTGGCGAGAATGGCAAAGGCATTCTCCACCACAAGCCGAGCCCGCGACAATCTGTAGTTGAAAATGTGGTGATCGATTCGCATGTCCCTCTGACTGAAGGGTTTCATGATATATTCCTTCAGACGAAAGGCATCGTCAGCCACAATGAAATGGGAAAGGGGACGCTCATCTCCTGGGACAGGTTTCGGGGTTGGGAAAGTGTCAGCATGGTTCTCCATGGCTCGCTGGATGGTGCATCCATCAAACACTCCTCCATCACTCACACGGCCATTGCAGCCCACATCAACATACAGGAAGTGATAGTTTGCATCGACTAGTGCCGTGAGGACGATGCTCAAGCTATGCTTGTAGTTGAAGAATGTGGACCATGAGTGCTTTGGTGGCTTTATGTGTATGTGCTTTTCATCCAGGGTGCCCAGGCAATTAGGAATGTTCCAACGGGTCATGAGGAGATCTCCCACCTTCTGCCACTTCTCAGGGGTTGACGAGCACTGAAAAACATAAATACAAATACAATCATATAAACATCTTTTTTTTTAACTTAACCACACAATTGCAATTTTGTTTTAATTGTTTCTCTCTCCCCCCGTAGGCCATCGGTGAGGAGCTGGGCAACAATGACGATGAGAATCAAAATGATGCCGAATCACACAGTGTCTCGTCACTGAGTTTGAGTTTGGTCGGGGACGAAATGGAAGATGTGGAGTCAAATCCAACGAGCACACCAAAATCGACAAAAGAACCCCTCATGAAGCTGAAGAGGAAAAGAATGGGGGTAGAGACAAGAGAGAATGAATTGATCGAACTTGTTCTAAAGAACTTGGAGGAAACACAGACAGCTAATGAAACACAACCTGATGACCAGTTATGTATTTTCAGGGAAAACATTTTCCAAAATAATCATTTCTGATATACCATGAGTACCAAATATTTCTAGCAATGAGTTAATTACTTTTTTACTTGTTGTTTTACTCAGTTCTCTGACTTCGGGAAATTTCGAAAAAATTATCAATTACTGGCAAATACATTTTGTTTTCAATTTGAAATAAGTCGGTTCCGACTTTTTTTAATGGGCTGTTCGGTACTTCATGTGATATTAATGGTTCGGCACGTGTGGAATGTTTCACTACTGCTGGCACATTGTGCATTGACTCACCTTGTCTTCTAGGTGTTTGCTCATGCCCGGTCAGAACATGTTGTCTGCGGTGAGCTGCTTACATTTCATTACACCAATGTGCTTTCATGTATTATATTTAATACTTCCTTTTGGAGACTTTTAGGTACAATTATTTGGTTACCTCTAAATAAAATGTTATCCTCAATGGTTATTTCATCTTTAAATGTATAAAATGGTTTTTTTTTTTTTTTGTTGTTGAAGATTTATACTGCCTATCATGGATAAGCCTGAATAGGCTTGTTTTCACCATTAGACAGTTTGTCGATAGAAAGCCTGAGCCTACACTTTTACCGACCCAAGGATTTTTAACCTCCCACACCACATAGACATGGTATGAGAGCAACTGGCCTTTGATGTCGCTGTAAGTTATACACAGCGGTGGAAATCCAAATTGGCAGAGATGGGGGCACGGGGAATCGAACCACCAACCTTCAGGTTAGGAGTCCGACCCAGAAAAAAGTCAGACACTCTAACCACTCCGCCACAGAGAACACCACATATGGTTTTACATATGTTGACAGTTTTTTTTGTTAATTGGCCACTCTGTTTTTACTAACCGCATCACTTCTTGCAGCGTGTGGTCTAACAGTGTGTCTTTTTGTATGCGTTGTAGCATATTTTGTGCTATGTCCATTCTAGCTACTGATGATTTGTTGTCGAAGAGGTCATTTGGCGTGGTGCTAGTGGTGTGGGTTCTCGACAGTGCATCTGCAAAATTCATGTTACATCCATTTATATGCATGACATTTAAATTGTAATTTTCCAGACACATTCGCCTTCTCTGCATATGGGCAGACAACATGTGTAATGTTTTAGACATGATATTTACTAATGGCTTATGATCTGTTTTGACTGTTATTTGTTCACCGTACACATACTCATGAAATTTCACACACCTGAAACAGATAGCTAAGAGCTCTTTTTCAATAATGGCATAGCTGGCTTGGGTATCGTCTAGAGCCTTTGAAGCCATGGCTACCGGCTTACCCTTTTGAAATAGGGTTGACACATCTGACACCATGTAAAAGACAACATGTATCGACATGGCAAGTAGAGGTTCATGACTGGTTTATTATTGCATCCAAGCTTTGCCACTTTCACTATATGACGTCACCAGCTCTCGCACCGGGCCTGAAGACCGCGAGACCATACTGGCGTATCAGCGGAACGCTACTCACATATATTACATATATACGTTATATATAAAATATATATAATCTATGTATATATAATCTGAATAATATGTAATAATATATAATAATATATAATATATAATACATAATAATATATAATAACATATAATAATATATAACAATAACAATAATGATATATAATAATATATAATAATAATCTATAATGATATATAATAATATATCATAATATATAAGAATATATATAATAATGTAATGTATATAATATGTATTATGTTGAGATATATATATATCACAACACAACCACATCATATATATGTGCTCTACAATCTTTGATGGGAATATAAACAAGGAGACAAACTCGCTTCAGTTTGTTCTATTACTTGACTTGTGGGGGGTTTATAACCTTACGACGGTTACCAGCTGCAGAACTGCAACAATATAGAGAGGCACTGTTATATCGGTCCAATCTTTGGTTGAAGATTAATCTTCTGGTGGGGTGGTTGTAGAAGCTGGGGACATCTTTATAATCTATCAAACGATGAGTCATTAGGGCGGCCCTGAATCTCTCCAGTCTGGCGGTAGCAGAGCACTATTATCCAGTCAACAGCAGCAAGGGTTCAGGAGGAAGTGACAGGTAAAGGTGGGTTCAGCAGTTCCAGCAACAAGAACAAAGCGAGAGAAACGATAAGGTCAAAGACCCCACCCAAGCAAACAACTCCCTTGATCAGGGGGAGAAGTAAGCCCAGGAGAAAACAAAAGAGGGTAGAGTACAGGAAAGAGAAATGAGGAGAGTTGAGTCAAAGGACTGTGTCTCTTTGCTCTATGGTGACCAGCCGGCGAGCCAAAGACATGGACAGAGTAAGAGTAGAAAGTGAAATACTGGCAGGCTACTCCTCCTGGAACTCTTTTCAGACATTATCAAGAAGGAGCAAGGCCAACAGAGAGGAGATAGGGAGAGGTGTTGACGAAGTACGGTCCGGATAGCAAGTAATGCCATTTATCTAGGCTCTACTGCATGTTGCATGTAGTTCCAGATTCGGCCACACCGGAGCCACTAGTCATAGGCTTTGACACTATATTTTGTATGCCAGCTGTGCCTGGTCATTATCGCTTCCATACTCACTCAGATGGTCAATTTTAACTTCACAACACTCACGCCAACGGGATGCTGTGGCCCAATCCATAGAGCACTGGCTTCTCATATGGAAGGGCGGGAGTTCGAGTCCTAGACAAGTCAAACCGATGACTTATAACCTTGATACTTGTCGCTACCTAGCCTGGTGCTCAGCATTAATAGGATACAACAAGGACTGGTTAGCGCAGTATCAGGATAATTTGAATGTGGGATATCGGATCATGGTGCCAGTGGCATGGTCTCCCAGTTTGACAGCACCATAAAGTCGCCATGAGTGTGCACGCTCACAAGTCGGTACTCATCCTGATATAACCTTACATGTTGCAAGGTCGTAAAACTTCAACAACCAACCATCTATATACAGTAAAACCTCTATATACCGGCCCATCCACATATCGACCACTCCCCTATATCGATCGCTTTATTTGGGTCCCAACAGTACCATTGTAAGGATATTCTAACTCTCTAAACCGACCACCTCCCTAAATGGACCACTTAAAGTCGGTCCCATAGTCGGTCGATTTAGAGGTTTTACTGTATATCTATATTTAGTTGGTTGTTGTTTTTCGTCCTAGCAACATCTAAGGTCATATCAGACCGATATAGATAGATAGATAGATCGATAGATATATAGATAGATAGATAGATAGACAAATAGACATCACAAAGCCCAGGCCATGCACTGAACCAGAATATCAAACACAGTGGGGGTTGAACTTGATTATCCGATAAGCCGAGGCGCAAGAAGGACGACGGACAGAGCGCGGCGGTCAATCAAGTTCCTCCACAGATAAGGTTCAAGGTGTTCACTTAGTTATCTTTAGATGCGTTATCTTCAAAAGGTATACGCAAGGGGCTATGAGCCATCTCTATCTCTGTCTGTCTATATGCGTCTTTCTGGTTGATTGCTGTCTGTCTGTCTGTCTATTTCAATATCGCTATGAATATATATACAGTAAAACCTCTCTAACCGACCACCTCCACAGATCGACCATTCCCCAATATCGATCATTTTATTTGGGTTCCAAACGATCACCTGTACAGTACCATTCTAACGGTAGCAAAAATCTCCCTAAACCGACCACCTCCCTAAATGGACCAGAGTCGGTCGATTTAGAGAGGTTTTATGAATCGATATGTGTATGTCTCTCCATATACAGTCTACTCTGTCTATAAGGACACATATGGGACTGGAGCAAGATGCCATTATAGAGAGAGATCCGTTATAGGCAGAGACTGACTGATGGAACGGGTTGAAACAAATGTTCTTCTTTTATACTTGACTGACTAGGATGGTCCTTACATGAGGTTATTGACAGACAATATTGATCAAATAGGTGGGAAAAAAAGCTTGGTGTCCACATAAGACAGTTGTCCGTTAGACACAGAGGCAATGCTATTAAATTAAACCATTGGGATTGCATTCAATTGTGAGGAAACGGCAAAAAACACAGGGTAAACATGTTAGAATAAATATATGGCATATCATTATTGACAGAGAATATTGATCAAATAGGTGAGAAACAGCTCGCTGTCTGCAGAAGTCAGTTGTCCGGTAGACACAGAGGCAATGCTATTAAATTAAAGGGGTGCCGTGACGGGACCAGCACTTTTTGCCATTATTGACAGAGATTCGCTCTTGACAGAGGCCGTTATTCACAGCGTAGACTGTATCTATTTCCCTCTCTTTCTTGCCCAGTCAAGCCAATGACTCCTATAAAATTGACACATTAATACTAATAACAGGATATGGCAAGGATGGCTTTGGTCAGTATCATGACTCAATATCCCACTGAGTCACATTATCAGGATACCAAGCAAACCAGTCCTTGCCTGATCCTAATAATGCGAGTGCCAGGCTAGGTAGCGACAAGTATCAATTTTGTAAGTCGTTGGTTTGACTTGGTTGAGGTTCAACCGACCAAACTCCCTAAACTAACGTCATCCCATTGAATAGTGAATCGTGCCATATTGTAGAATATAGCATGGTAATATATAACACTGCTTGTTGGCTTAGTCGCTTTATAATGCGGTACATGAAACATGCACAGAGGGTGGGTGGGTGGCAGAAACAATGCACTTGTATTGTGGAGTTCTGACAGCACTGAATGATTGGTGAGTTTGCCACAGTACAATGACTCAGCACTTCATCACACAAACAAAGCCTCTCAATGCATTGACTGAAGCCGACATTCCATTGACCTGCAATACGCGAACAATATGTCGTATGTAAGAAGCGACATGCAGCATGCAGCTGGCTTGACGAAGAACCTGTGGGTCTATGAGGTTAACATTGCACAGTCCGATGGTTTTGAGTTTCTGTAATTTTCTGAGAAAATTGTATTAGGTTGGTCGTTTTAATATACCTTACTTTACTTCGAAGCAACTTCTATTGTAAATGGCTAACTTTTGTGATATTTGAAGTGCAAACATACAACATTATTTTGGCAAGCGTGCCAAAACTCTGACACCATAGGCTTCTGCAGTGACAGCTTCCAATAAATCACCTCAGTGTTCACTTCTATGTGGCCACAAACATCTAAGGTCATATCAGGATGGGTACCGACATGTGACAAGTGCACACTCATGGTAACTTCATAGTGCTGCCCCAATGGGAGACTAGACCACTGGCACCATGACCCGATAACCCACACAATCACATTATCTTGATACTGAGCTAACCAGTCCATGTCCTATCCCATTAATGCCAAGCGCCAGGCTAGGTAGCGCCAAGTATCAATTTTATAAGTCATTGGTTTGACTCGGCTGGCATCGAACTCCCGGCTTTCCACACAGGAGTCCTGCGCTCTATCGATTCAGCCACTCAAAGCCATCGGATTACGCAACGTTAATGGAAGTTCAGCATTTGCTTATACCCCTGTCACATTGGAACGTGTTGTGCGGCGTGCCGGCAACGTGGACAATATTTGCTAGCACGCTGGACACGTCCAATTTTTCGGCGTCTTGGGAGAAAGTTTGACGAAACCGCAGCGCGTGAGTAGCATGTTAGTAACGCGATGCGAACGTGTGTCGACGTGCGGCAGTAAAAAAAAAAAAAAAAAGTCTGCTTGACCTAGTTTACTCCCGCGTTTGTCGACGGGCGTCAACGTCCCGCCAGCGGGTTCCCAGCATGCCATCAGCGTGTTATCGGCGCGTTGTCGGCGCTCCACCAGCGTTTCTCAGCGCGTTGGACGTGTTGCCGGCGCGCCTGGACGCGTTGGCGGCGGGTCTTGGCGCTGTGCCGGCCCTACCCGAATGCCAACGTTAACCGACTTTGATCAACGTCCTGCCAGCGTTCCGCCGGCGGGCCCCCAACGGGTTCGACGTGTTGGCAACGCGTTGGTAGCATGTCCATAACGTCCCTCAAACACGTCTGCGCGCGTCGGTCCGCGCCGAAAGTTTTGTGCAAGCACAAAACAATCGGCGCGACCCGACGCGCGCCGATGGCCGCGACGTGTAGATTCACACGTTGCTATGTACCGACGCGCGGGAAACGTGCCGGAAACGCACCGGAAACGTACCGGACATGTACCGACGTTTCGCCCAAAAATCGAACACGTCGGCACGCGTCGACCCGCGTTGGCCCGAAACGTCGTAATGTGACAGCCCCTTTAGTTTGATATTGTAAGGCCCTGTCACACTACGACGTTTCTCACCAACGCGCTTCGACGCGTGCCGACGGGTTGGGTTTTTGTTCAAAACGTCGGTACACGTCCGGTACGTTACCGGCGCGTCGGTACATAGCAACGTGTGAATGGACACGTCGGCGCGCGTCGAGCAGCATGTTGGCGGGCGCGTTACGGACGCGTTAGCAACACCTTGACGGCGCGCCGGCAGAACGCTGGCAGACCGTTGATCAATGTCAGTTAACGTTGGCTTTTTTTTCCCCAAAATGCGACCGTTCCGTCGGCGCGTCCGTAACATCCCATCGACGGGTAGTGGGCGCGCTATTGGCGTTGCTCCAGCGTATGTCGGCGCGTTGAACATGTTGCCGGCATGCCTGGATGCGTTGGCCGCACGGTGTGGACGCGCTGCGGGCACGTCCTAACTTGTTGCTGGCGGGTATGTACGCGTTGACACGGTACTAACGCGACACCAACGCGCCGTCAACGCGCCGTCAACGCGCCGACAGCGCTCCGACAGCACGCCGACAACACGCCGAAAGCACGCCGGGAACCCGCTGGTGGGACGTTGACATGTTGTTCTGCCGCGCGTCGAAACGCATTGGCCGCGTGCTTATAGCACGCTACTAACACGCTGCGCCGCATCAAACTTTCTCCCAAAGCGCCGAAGAGTTGGACGCGTGCCGACAGGTTGCAAATATTTTGCGCGTTGCCGGCGCGCCGGCGGAAACGTCGTAGTGTGACAGGGCCTGTATGTGCTAAGCAATGCTCGGGTTTGCTGCGCTATAACTCTAATAGCACCCCATACCTCCTTATGGCCCTGTCACACTACGACGTGACTACGTCAGAGTAGGCAGAACGTGAAAATAATTATATTACGTCGACGTTATGGGCGTAATATGCAAATTGTGGACGTGAGCGTAACGTGAAAGTAACGTTGGTGTACGACGTGACCTTAGCTGTAACGTGACAACGTTAGGGGGAGGTGTAATTGGCGACGTGACCGGGCGTTAGTGTAACGTGAGCGTAACGTCGCCGTAACGGGTGCGACGTGGACGTAACGTGACCGTAACGCCAACGTAACGTGACCGTAACGTGACCATAACGTGACCGTAACGTGACCGTAACGTGACCGTAACCATGACCGTAACGTGACCGTAACGTGACCGTAACGTGACCGTAACGTGACCATAACGTGACCGTAACGTGCAAAAAGCTGCCCACACCTTGCTCCCACCCAGGCCGTCGGTCTGACGTGACATAACGTGACTCTAACGTCATTTACGCTGCTATAACGATCGCGGAACGTCTACCTAACGTCATTGTCACGTCATCCCGACGTGACGGCTTCACGTCGAGATACGTCGAAAGTTTTGAACAGGTTCAAAACCTTGACGCGCGCCGACGTAACACGACGTAATATGACGTAGCTCGACGTCACTCTAACGTCATTATGACGTCATCATAACGTAACCCAACGTACGGCAACGTAATGACGAAAAATCGTCACGTTAGGCTCACGTTGGCTCGTTACGTCGTAGTGTGACAGGGGTATTAGTCACGATGTGACTGTGCGTTGGCTTGCACCACAATGTCCTCTTCAATCTGACCTATGATCTAACAATAGCTACCCAATTTCAACACAGTTCTTTATAAAGCATTGCTCAAAGTGAGGAATGCATACCACATCTGGCACTTCCAGTCATTTTCTTCTTAAAGGGGCAGTAACATGACTAAAACAATGTTGTTCTTTTTTTTTTAAACAGAAGATTTTTACTGCCTATCATGGCTAAGTCTGAATAGTCTTTTTTTCACCATTAGACAGTTGGTCGATAGGAAGCCAAAGCCTACACTTTTACCGACCCAAGGGATTTTTAACCTCCCATACCATATATATATATAGTATGAGAGCAACTGGCCTTTGATGACACTGTAAGTTATATACCGCGGTGGAAATCCAAATCGGCAGAGGTGATGGCACAGGGAATTGAACCACCAACCTTCAAATTAAGAGTCTGACCTAGAAAGATGTTAGACACTCTAATCATTCTGCCACAGAGAGCCCCGATAATTATTATGATCAAATATGACTAGTCACAGTTTGTATAGGTTGAAATTACCTATTCTCTCGGAGTTACTTAGGGTTCTGACCGTGGTCTGGAAGTCTCAGTGGTCAAACTGTGGCTATTTGTGTCTTCAGCGCCAAGACTGATAAGTGACTTAGGCCAAGGAACACCTACCGACTTGCAGAGTAGTGCACACCTGAAGTAAATTCGAAGGTCTTGAGTATGCTGTTACCTATGTCTTGAGTATGCCTATAAGAAACCTATGTAAGTTCACCCTTTCCTTCCCTGTGTGACGTCACAGAACTACGTCAAATAGCCATGTGTTGGTTGCTGGACCCTTACGTCCTGGCAACATCTACGGTCATATCAGGATGCATACTGAGTTATGACAGTGCACACTCATAGCAACTTTATAGTGTTGCCCCACTGGGAGGCCAGGTCGCCAGCACAATAACCTGATATCCCACTCAGTCACATTATCCCGACACTGATTCAAACAGTCATTGCCCTATCCTAATAATGCCAAGTGCTGAGCTAGGACGTGACAAGTATCAATATTTAAGTCATTGGTTTGTTTCGATCTAACAAAATGGGAGACGGACGCTCATCTCATTCGGCCAATATCCATGGGTGTTCAGAGAGTAAAGGCCCTGTCACACCTCACCGGATTGAGGGAAATGGACAGAACCCGAACAAAGTCTGTTTTGTGTCCGTACAAGTTTTGAACATGCACAAAACTGATTGATTGATTGGTGGTTGCTTTACGCCGTGTCGGGAGCATAGGCCATATTCACGGTGATGCACAAAACTAGGAACGGATGCCGCCGGACTGACATCTATGGTTCTTGTCCGGTTTGAGTCTGTTTTGTCCATTGGCTATCCGTTCATGTCCGTTTCATGTCCGTTCGTCCAGCAGCCATTGATTCGATAGTGCAACATTTTGATATACATTTTGATACTTATCACCACCGGACTAGACAATTCTGTCCATTGCTCAATCCGGCGAGGTGTGACAGCCGCTTAACAATGCTACATAATTCAAGCTCAAATAGTCCATTCAATGCATGATCTTTCATTAAGATACATCAATAGTCATGTGAGGAATACATGCTAAACATGAATGGACCAGATTTTAAAAGTTGCACAATTGATTGATTGCCATACTATAAAAATAAAGATATTACTATTACTAGGGTAATGATGATAATCTATTTCCTTCATTTTTAGGGAATAACTTTGGACTTAGTTGAAGTTAATTTTTGCATGCACACCAAAATGATGGATATGTGCTTTATTTACTAGTTTACAAGTAAAACAGTGTCGTGCAAGGGCGCCTAGCTGCAATAAATGTTTTAGTGCACAAGCATTTATACACACACACAGAAAAACCTCTCTAACCGACCACCTCCACATATTGACCACGGTTTATTTGGGTCCCAACATTACCATTGGAACCATATTCTAACTCCCTACACCGACCACCTCCCTAAATGGACCACTAACAGTTGGTCCCAAGGTCGGTCGATTTAGAAAGGTTATATATAGAGAGAGACAATGGGAGAGAGTCTGAGAGAGAGAAGGAGGGACAGAGACTAGAGAGAGAGACGAGAGAGAGAGTGAGAGAGAGGGACAGGGAATAGAGAGAGACAGAGAGAGGGAGACAGAGGGAGAGAGACTAGAGAGATAGTGAGAGGAAGAGAGAGAGAGTGTGAGAGAGACAGAGAATAAAGAGATATTGAGAGGAAGAGAGAGACTAGAGAGAGAGTGACAGAGAATAGAGAGATAGTGAGAGGAAGAGAGAGATACAGATTAGAGAGATACTAGATAGAGACGAGAGATTCAAATCTAAGTAAATGCTTGGGTTTTGAGAAATGGTTGCTTCCATCGGATTATGCAGAATTAATTCATAGGTTCGACCAAGTCACGTGACCTGGCATAAGTATTGCAGCCGTGTGCAAAACACACAAGCCTGCCCTGGACTGAAGCTTGGTCGGTAGGTTTTCGGAGTTTTACGTCATGGCAACATCTAAGGTCAGGACGGGTACCGACTTGCGACAGTGCACACTCATGGCGACTTTATAGTGCTGTCCCACTGAGAGACCAGGCTGTCAGCACCTGATAAGTGATATCCCACTCAGTCGCATTATCCTGACACTAATCCAACCAGTCCTTGTCCTATCCTAATAATGCCGAGCACCTGGCTAGGATAGTAAGAAATATCAAGTTTTATGTCATTGGTTTGAATCGAACATGGTTCAAACCCATGAGTTCGAATCCCACGATCTACCAAAACGGGAGACGGATCGCTGAACTCATCCGGCCATCCCGTCTGGGTGATGACTGAAGAACCCAGAATGTTTCCAGATAGCGGCCAACAATTCCAAGTCACACAGTTCAATACTTTTGAGTTTCTGTCCAATTGTTTAGATGAATACCTCAGGTTGATCTTTATAATATACCTTACTGTATTTTGAAGTATTTAAAAAAATTTAAATGGCTAACTTTGGATATATTTGAAGTGTTGTTTGTTTGTTTGTTGTTGTTTTACATCCTACCAACATCTAAGGTCATATCAGGACGTGTACCGACTTGTGACAGTGCGCACTCATAGCGACTTTATAGTGCTATCTCACAGGGAAACCAGGCTGCCAGCACCATGACCTCATATCCAACTCAGTCACATTATCCTGACACTGAGCACACCAGTCCTTGCCCTGTCCTAATAATGCCGAGCGCCTGACTAGGAAGCGACAAGTATCAATTATTAAGTCATTGGTTTGACTCGACCAGGGTTCGAACCCACGACCCCACGATCTACCAGCACGGGAGACGGACGCTCTAACTCATTCGGCCATCCCATCTGGTCATTTGAAGTGCAAACAGGCTAAATTAATGTTGGTGTGCGCATCAAAACTCAGACACCATAGGCTTCAGAAGTGACAGATTCTATTACAATGCCTCATTATTCCCGTCCATGCAAAAAACTGATGTTTAATCAATTTGTTTGTCCTTGTCTTACGTCCTAGCATCATCTAAGGTCATATCAGGATGGGTAACGACTTGTGACTGTGTGCACTCATGGCAACTTTTATAGTGCTGCCCCACTGGGAAATCAGGCCACCAGCATCATGACCTCATATCCCATTCAGTCACATTATCCTGACACTGAGCCAAACCACTCCTTGCCTTACCCTAATAATGCCAAGCACCAGGCTAGGACGTGACAAGTATCAATTTAAAATCATTGGTTTGACTCGACCGGGAACCGAACTCCCGACCTTCCGTATGCGAGGCCCGCGCTTTGCCGATTAGGCTACCGCGCCCGGTTGTTTACGAAGTGAACCAGTATGTTGGATATGTAAGATGAAATTTAGATAAGTTTCTTGGTTTTGACAATTTTAGACTTTCATCGGATTAGGCAGTTTTACTGAGCATACCAATTTTAGTTTAAAAAAATATATATTTGTTTAGTAGCGGGAAACATCTCAATTTGTGTACAGTAGTACCCATCTTTTGTGACTCCCATAATCAGCAAACCCCCGCCATATGCGCTAGAACTTTGGAATGTCAAAATAGGTGTCTCATTTGCCCAGCCTTTCAATAATAGGACACCTGCTATGTGTGGACAGCATTGATATTCTTAGGGAATTGTCCTTTGAAGGCAGGTGCGACCGAAATGTCCTTTCCGCCTGTTCTCACATTAGTCCAGTGTCGCTTCATGAACCTAGCGATGTCCTTTCCTGTGAACTTTTTGTTTTATGGATTTGTGCTCCCATGGGGACCTGGAACAAATTCAGCTTGGTTGCCCAAATGACATCTTAGGGCAACTCTGGTAATTAGCATAATCCAAGATGGCCACTGAACGCCTCCTTGGAAATTTAACATTTGAACCACTTGTCCTAGAATGATGTATTATATTAGCTCTTTTACATGGGTGTTGTGCATGTAGAATCCATTTCTGGTGTTCTTTTTTCAATTCAAGGTCGAAGATCAAGTGCTAAAGGTCAGGTCATGGTCAAAGGCTAGGTCAGATCAAAGTTCAGGTGGGCAATGAATGAAAACTTCAACTAAATGAAATTTTAGTGTCTTCATGCATAGGAATGGATAATCATGCAATATTTTAGACATTTGCCCATGAGAAAATAGTAATACCATAGTACCCCGATTAGTATGTGGCCTCACTAAGTAGATGCATCCCCTTTTTTAGCTTGAAAATATCGATTTAATAATAAATCGGGTAAGAATTTACCATTTCAAAAGTCATTTTCTGGTCATTTATATCGTATGGATACACTATAAAATAACGTCTATTGTTAGACACAGCCTTCTGGGAATGGCTCTATTTACTGCTAATTTTGTACTTCATTATATTAGGCGTGCCTACTAACTGGGGTAATATGGTAAATCATATTTGAAACACATAATCACATATCTTACATGTAGTGTTTAGTGCAAAGATCATCATGAATTTTGGCTTGGATGAATTTGAAACCAACACATTGCCCTGGCCATTCATATTTCTTTGTGAGTAAAACTCTTGCATTAAATATTCATGCATGAAGGTCATTGTAAGGATTTTACAAGGACTGATATCCATAACTATAGATAAAAGGTACTTTTATACAATGCTATGGTAGGAGTGTATTGAACTACAGATATCACCTAATAATCTTCATCTTTTAACTACTATATACTATCTATATACTCCCACTCATAATTAGGATCAGCAAGAACACCCTCAACATCCTCATGGCCATCATCCTCTTGATGTACACCCTTCTCAAAATCCTCTTCCTCATCATCCTCCATCTCATCACCCTCCTGATCTAGATCCTCCTCAAAATTCTCTTCCTCAACGTCCTCCATCTTGACACCCTCCTCCTCACCAGGCTGAGCATCTTGTCTCTTAGTGTGCAGATTGCAGCGGCCCTCTTCGCCAGATCAGTTATAGCATGATGTGCGCAAAGGATTTCCTTTGCGACAACCACATGCCTCAGTGCTGCACTTCTTGCCCTGTGCTCTATGCTGACACTGAATTGTGTCAATCAGCTGTGGTGAAACTAGGTCACCCTCAGCAGTGACAGGAATGGGGATGCCATCCTGGATCTCCCACCCAAAGTGAGTGATATCGGCTGACTCATCAGGTGGGGCTTGTTGGTCTGCCACTTTCCACAACATGACCTACAGATGACCCGCGCACAAGTGCAGCAACAAGTTGGTGTATGTTGGAGGCAGGGCCATGCCCTTTGGACTTCTCTTCTTCTTGGTGAAGAGTGTGAAACGGACTGACTCCACGGATGTCCCTGGCAGCTGATCATACAGAGCAATGAAGAAGGGTGTTGCTGCCTCCATCACATCTGCGAGTGGGGTGCCCACTTCACCCAGCACATCAGCCAAACATGGGAAGTCGCCAGCAAGCAAGGTGTTTAGTGTACTGATTGTATGGCATGATGGTATATCATGCCATACAGATATGAGGTTGTGTCACACCCACTAAGGGCATGCATGCCAAGCAGCTGCAGACATTTTGGATCTAGGTCAGCGAAGGTGGCATTAATATCCAGAACTGTACCATCCCACCGCTCAGTTTACACCTTTCACTGCAGCTCCATCCGATACACCCAATACACAAGTAAGACAAACAGGTCAACGTCATCGCGAAGCGCACAGATTATGCTCTTTCCATGGTTAGCAGCCTCAAGGATGTAGGAGATCACGGTGATGTCTGCCTCATCATGACCAAACAAACTATCATCCCGAGTATCCATTGTCGCATTCTCTCCTACACTGAAGGTACACACAGGAATTACAGTTAGAAAGCAAATAGCCCCACATAGTAGGGATTTGCAGTTAGAAAGATAATACCCCCAGATTCGAGAGATGGTTAGAAAGATAATCCCTCACATTGGGGATATGGTTAGAAAGATAATACATTGTTGTACATTTACGGTTCGAAAGATAATACCCTACAATGGGGATTTATATTTAGAAAGCTAATACCACACATTGGGAATATGATTAGAACGATAATACCTTGTTGTACATTTACGGTTCGAAAGATAATACCCAACAATGGGGGATTTGGAGTTCGAAAGATAATACACCCACAAGGGGGATTTATACTTAGAAAGATAACACCCCCTCATTGGAGATTTATGGTTAGGAAGATAATACTTCCACATTCTGGTATTAACAGTTAGAAAGAAAATACCCCCATATTGTGGACACACAGTTAGAAAGATAATGGCCCACAATGGAGGATGTACAGTTACAAAGATAATAGCTTCACATAGGAGTTTACAGCTAGAAAGATAATACCCCACATTGGGGGTTACAGTTAGAGAGATCATATCCCGACAATGGACTTTACATATAGAAAGATAATACACCCACATTTGGTGGTTTAAAATGACATGATAATACCCACATTGGGGGTTTACAGTTAGAAAGATAATACCCACATTGGGGGGTTTACAGTTAGAAAGATAATACACCCACATTTGGGGGTTTAAAATGACATGATAACACCCCACATTGGCGGTTTACAGTTAGAAAGATAATACACCGACAATGGACTTTACAAAAAGAAAGATAATCCACCCAGAGTGTAGACTTAGTTACCAAGATAATACCACACATTTGAGACTTACAGCTAGAAAGCTAATACCTCTACATTGTGGACTTACAGTTACAAAGATATTAACCCACATTTGGGACTTACAGTTACAAAGATAATACCCCACATGTGGGACTTACAGTTAGAAAGATAATTCCCCAACATTTCGGCTTCATAGTTAGAAATATAATACCCTAAAATGGCGGTTTACAGTTAGAAAGATGATCCACCGCCCCACATTGGAGAATTTACACACTGATGACTTTTTTCTCAGTACTGTCCCATTGTTTTTGCACCCGGCCTGCTAGTCACAGGCTTGGAGAATGTGCATACATTTAGGGTATGACACGTGTTTGTAATCAGCTGTGCGAATTGACTGTCATCTCCTTAATGTGTTAAACGTGTTCAGCCTGTACTCAACAGGTCCGTTTTACCAACTAACCGCCACAGGCTGAATGGAAGAGTCACCAATCATTTCCACGCGACGATTGTTTGTTTGTTGGAGTTTTACGTCCTGGCAACATCTAAGGTGATATCAGGACGGGTACCGACTTGTGACAGTGCACAGTCATGGCAACTTTTATAGTGCTGCCCCACTGGGAGCCCTATCCGCCGGCACCATGACCTGATATCCCACACAGTCACATTATCCTGATACTGTGCTAACCAGTCCTTGTCCTATCATATTATTATTAAGGCTGAGCGCCAGGCTAGGAAGCGGCATGTATCAATTTCATAAGTCATTGGTTTGACTCAGCCGGGAATCGAACCCCAATCTCCTGCACGGGAAGCCTGCGGCTCTAAATCCAATACATTAACGCTGCATAGTGCAATGAAAGCAGCTCAATTTCAAAACCAAAACAATTATCCAGACATGATTCTACATATTTGACTTAGATAATGGTTCACTTGTTAAATATTTGTTGCTGCATAGAAGGGATTATTAACACTAAGAGAACTTAAAGCCGCATAGTCCGATGAAATATCAAATTTTCAAATCCAAACAAATTATCTAGATTTGATTTTACATATCTAACTTAGATACTGATGCACTTATTAAGCATTTGTTTCTGCGTAGAAGGCAATACTGAGTCAATTTAACAGAACCTGTTACTGCAGAAGTCTATGGTGTGAGAGTTTTGGCAGGCTTGCCAAAACTAATTTTCCATGTTTGCACTCAAAATATCTCAAAAGTTTACCATTTACAATAAAAGTAACTTTGAACTAATGTTAAGTAGATACTAGTGATCGATCTAATATATTTATCTCAGAAAAAATACAGCAATTCAAAACCATCGGACTATGCAACTTTAATAGAACTTGTTACTTCTGCAGTCTGCGGTGTCACAGTTTTAATGTGCTTGCCAAATTGATTTCACGTGTTTGCGCTTCAAATATCCCAAAGGTTAACGATTTAAAATAAAAGTTACTTCAGAGAAAAGTAAAGCAGATTACAACAATCAACCTAACATACTTATCTAAAATAGAAAAATTACAGAAAGTCTGAACCATCGGACTATGCAACTTTAAAGTTGCATAGTCCGATGGTATTGTCTACTGGTTGTGCTGGAGATCATGGGTTTGAACCCTGACTGAGTCAAACCAATAAATTATCAAATTTGTACTTGCCACTACCTTTGCTCGAGCTTGGTATTGATATGATAGGACAGGGACTGGTTAGCTCAGTATCAGGATAATGTCACTCAGTGGGTTATCTGATTATAGTGCCAATAGCCTGGTCTCCCAGCGGTACAGCACTATAAGTCACAATGGGTGCCTATTGCAACAAACTGGTACCTAACTTGATATGACCAGAGATATTGCTAGGAAGCAACACTGTTCCACAAAGAGCTATGTTGCAGGACGTGTACTTCAGATCTGTTATATTCTACCTCGGATTGGCTTGTTGGTTGTTGGAGTTTTACGTCCTGGCAACATCTAAGGTCATATCACGATGGGTACCGACTTGTGACAGCACACCCTCATGATGACTTTATAATGCTGCCCCACTGGGAAATCATGCTGCCAACAGCATGACCCGATATCCCACTCAGTCACATTATCCAGACACTGAGCTACCCAGTCCATGCCCTATCCTATTAATGCCGAGTGCCAGGCTAGGAAGCGCCAATTATCAATTTTATATAAGTCATTGGTTTGACTCGACGGGGAACTAAACTCCCGATCTCCCGCACGCGAGGTCGGCGCTCTACCGAATCGGCTACTGCGTCAGGTACCCTAGCTCGGAGAAGCAGCGTCTCAATGTTCGAATTACTCCCCACCACTTCATGGGTTCGAACCCTGGTCGAATCAAACCGATGACTTAAAAATGGATACTTGTCGCTTCCCAACCAGGCGCTCAGCATTATTAGGATAGGGCAAGGACTGGTTGGCTGAGTGTCAGGATAATATGACTGAGTGGGCTATCAGGTCATGGTGCTGGCAGCCTGGTCTCCCAGTGGGGCAGCACTATAAAGTCACCATGAGTGCGCAATGTCACAAGTCGGTGCCCATCCTGATATTATCTCAGATGTTGCTAGGACGTAAAACAACAACAAACAAACTCTTCACCACCCGGAAAGTTTCTGAATAAATTGTGACTAAAAATAAACACATTAAGTTTTATAATGGACGCGTGGGATTTGCCAATGATTCACCCTTTCCCTCCTCCCCCCCCCCCCCCCCCCACCCACTCTCAGGGTGGGCGGTGACAAAAATCCACTTCCTCTTTCCTGACCCCTGATAGAGAAAGCACATGTTGAACCTTAGATAAAAGATTCACCCTGTACTTACAGTACAGGGGTGAAAAACAACATATTAGAAAAACGGGCGAAGAATTTTGACATGCTGGGGAAATTAATTGAGCGAATAAATTCTTAATTTAAGAAGTAAAATATATTCTTTATATATGTCTTCATATTTACCCGCTACCTTTGAGTTGAAACATATAATAAAACATCTAGTTTAATAAGATTTAAAAGTGAAATCGATGGTGTTCTATGGCCACCATCTTGTCTTTTTGCATTCTCTCCGATTTCACCAACTCTCTGCCGATATGGGTAGCCATTTGATACTGGAGCCACAGTTTCTACTTCCTGTTCCATATTAAAGCTATTTTTGCCCGTATTTACACTACGTTGTCGTTCACTCCTGTACTGGATGTACGGGGTGAATCTTTTATCTAGTTGAACCTCTGCTCTAGACCAGGGGTTTCATTAGATGAAACATTCACACACACCTACAGTCTGACAGTAGAGAAAGCACATGTTGAACCTCTGCTCTAGACCAGGGGTTTCGTGAGATGAAACATGCACACGCACCTACAGTCTGACAGTAGAGAAAGCACATGTTGAACCTCTGCTCTAGACCAGGGGTTTCGTGAGATGAAACATGCACACGCACCTACAGTCTGACAGTAGAGAAAGCACATGTTGAACCTCTGCTCTAGACCAGGGGTTTCGTGAGATGAAACATGCACACGCACCTACAGTCTGACAGTAGAGAAAGCACATGTTGAACCTCTGCTCTAGACCAGGGGTTTCGTGAGATGAAACATGCACACGCACCTACAGTCTGACAGTAGAGAAAGCACATGTTGAACCTCTGCTCTAGACCAGGGGTGTCCTGAGATGAAACATGCACACGCACCTACAGTCTGACAGTAGAGAAAGCAGATGTTGAACCTCTGCTCTAGACCAGGGGTTTCGTTGGATGAAAGATTCACACGCACCTACAGTCTGAGAGTAGGGGTGAATGACAGCAGTGTCAAACTAAATCCAAGCAAAAATTGTTTCAGTTGGTCGGTTGTTGGAGTTTTATGTCTTGGCAACACCTAAGTGTAAAGTATACTGTTCGAATCTGTGGTTGTGTAGGCAGGCTACAGTAAAATCAATACATGCAAAGAAAAAGGAAGAGTATAAAGTGTCAAAGAAGAGAGAGAGTCAAGCCCTCTGGTTTATTATGTATATGGTACATGGGTTCAGTATAGAATATCACCACACCCTCTTCTCCCAATGAGAAACAAGCATTTCTAGCTCTACCAATAGGGATCCAGCATTCCTGGTCCCCATGGTTACCAGTGATCTGCCCACCACCACCAAGCTGTGTGGCCCCCCTGGCCACCACCTGCCTTGAGCTTGCGTGTGGTGATCCTGACTAGCAGAGGGGGAGGGGGTAGTGTGTGGGGCTCTGAGTGCCCCTTACACACAGTCCTGCCAGCACCACTATATCTATTTACCTATCAATCAAGCACCACCAGCAACTACATAAACACATTTATGTACCTGGCCATGTATACCTGTTTAATAATAGAACATTTGCATTCCCCCACCAATGCTTATTATCAGAATATTTTACATAAGGTCATATCAGGACAGGTACCAACTTGTGGCAGTGCGCATTCATGGCGACTTTATAGTGCTCGCCCAGTGTAAAATCAGGCCACCAGCATGATGACCCGATATACTACTCAGTAACATTATCTTGACACTAAGCTTCGGCATGAAGCAACAAGCTGCGGAGCGCCTTGTAAAAATATACGGATTTTCAGTTCGGAATTATATATTGGCAGAGAGCATTATTATCCTTTTGCGACGGAGTGGGGACCAAGGTTATGTAATAGAAAAGAAATAGGTGCCCCACTCGCTGTGTGACATATTAAGCTATGGGAAATATATGTTAATAGTACTCGAGATTGTGATGAGATGTTCCTATATAAGAGACAGTTAAAGTTTGGTGAAATGTTCCCTCTATGCACCAGTAAAGAGTGCAAGTGGAGGATAAGGACATTTTTAATATATATATTTATTGTAACTGTCTGCAACTACCTGTTACCATGGGGCCGATGGGCCAGCACACCAGCCATACTGCATACATTCTGTACAACACCTGCAGCTGGGTTGGGTGACCGCAGCCCGTGGGGGGGTCGTCACCTCCCAGGCTGTGGAGGCTGCCTGATTGGCTGGCTGTCGGAGGCCCAGCTCCCTGCACCCCCGTGCCCCAGCTGACCCCACTCGCCTCACTTTGATATTGATTATTCTGGACACTGCTCCAGACACACTGGGCAGCAACACTCTACTCCTGGCTCTTGAGTGAGACACAGCCTCTCTTGGGCAGGTACCCAGACACTCCGTCTGATGCTCCACCTTTCATATATACAAACTGAGCTGTGTGCAACAACCATGGGACTCCGGTTCAATGGGCTGTAGGCACTGATTCATAGACATACCAAAGAGGTAATGAGACTCTGTGTGGACAGAAGGTAAGGGGTCAGGGTGATAGGTCACTTGCAGGTGAACAGGAGTTGATGCCAATAAAGCACAACTTCTGCACTGTCAATCTTGCATGACTTGTCTTCCCTTTCTTCCTTATGTGTTTGTTTAAGAGGTGCATCAGGTGTGAACTGACAGACAGTTGTCAGAACGCATCTGGGAAGAGTTTGTGGTATTATCTGGGGCTCTGATGGCCGGGGCATCCAGTAATATTATAGCCTGGTTCCAGGATGCAATATCTCTTCATATATTGGTGTACAGTTGGTGAACTGGGAGAGAATGAACATGAGTTCTGTGTTTATTTTTGCTTTACGTCCTACTAACATCTAAGGTCATATCAGGACGGGTACCTTCCCTCTTGATATGACCTTAGATGTTTCCCGGGTGTAAAACTCCAACAAACCAAACCAATCAGGATGGGTAGCAACTTGTGAGAGTGTGTATTCATGGTGACTTTATAGTATTCCCCCACTGGGAGACCAGGCAACAAGCACCATGACTCGAAATCCCACACAGTGACATTATCCTGATTCTGTGCTACCCAGTCCTTGCCCGATCTTATTAATGCCGCGTGCCAGGCTAGGTAGGAAGAAGTATCAATTCTATAAGTCATTCATTTGACTCAGCTGGGATTCAAACTCCCAACCTTCCACAGGCAAAGCCTGCGCTCTACCTATTCGACCACTGCGTGGGCTGAGATTGAACAAATAACCCAGATGGTCGCCATTGGCTGCTCTGGATTCAACTGTAAAAGTGTATTAAACCACATGATTTCATCAATTCTTCACCAGAAAAGGAGCCAGCTATGATAGAGAAGTATTTGAACAATATACAGTATAACCTCATTAAACCAAACTTGAAGGGACCCTAGAAATTTGTTTGGATTAACCGATCATTGGTTCAACTGAGCTTTGGCTTTGACTTGGCTTTGGCAAAACCGCAGGTGTATTATGAATGTAACATACAATGTATGGGGGACACTTTAATTATCGCTTTTTATGTATATAGAGTATAGCCCCATTAAACCAAGCTTGGTTAAACCAAATGATCGGTTAATCAAACCTTTTTTTGGCGGCCCGGCAAAATACTACCATTTATCATATAAAAAAGTTGGTGGGGTCTCAAATGACCTTATAACCACATGAAAGTTTGTTTTAACCACACCGGAAGTGGCCTGGGGTCCGACAATTTTGTTTGGATTGACCGATAATTTGGATCAACCGACTTTAGTTTAATCAACTTTCTTATATGATAAATGGTAGTATTTTGCGGGGCAGCCAAAAAAAGTTTGGATTAACCGATCGTTTAGTTTAACCGAGCTTGGTTTCACGGGGTTATACTGTGTTTAGCATGTTAGATTGCACATTCATGTGGTTATGTCCAGAATCCAGCTTCACGTGACTTGCTCGATAAGGTTTGTATAGCAGCCATGTAGCAGGACTGTGGGAGTTACTAGATTTCACTGAGGCAGTAATGCCCAGTCACATACACGTTAGTGGACGTAGTTGAACGTAGTGGAGGCTAACAAAGTTGAACGTAGTTGAATGTAGTTGAAGGTAAGTGAACGTACCGGCATCCATACTTGTCCATAATGTTAACTTGGTAATAACGTGGGTGAGCTGTGATGTCCGATTTAATTTGTTGACATGTTTGCATCCATGAGGCTCTAGCATGCTCTAGCATGCTCTAGCATACTTGGACGAAGCCCTGGTCACATAGCCATTAGTGAACAAAGGTGAACGTAGTGGAGGCTAACATAGTTGAACATAGTTGAACCTACCGGCATCCATACCATAACATATTTCTCCGTACGGTAACATATTTATCCATACCAAAACCTGCCATACCTTAACATGTTTCAAGGTAGTTTAACATACTTACACCACGTTTGACCCACGTTATCCTCCACTACATTCACCTACGTTCAACTACGTCTACTAACGTATATCTGACTGGGGCTTTAGTGTTGCTACCGATTTCCGCCATTATGTCATGCATTGCACGTGTAAGGAGGCCCTAACAACGCCATGCCCAATGGCATCTCGGTGCTATTAAGGGAATCAAATATCCCTGATCACAGCCTCCCCTGCCATTATGATGGTAATCAGGCCACGAGGGCCAGCCGCTACTGGATGTCACGTCGGTCGAGCTCTCGTCACTTTTGGATTAGCTATCGCGAGAGCAGGACATCTACACGCTGCGCGGCACTCAGATGCCGGCAGCGGCTGATAGGATATCAGCGGGTGCGCCACGGCCACCCAGCCTCTGCGTTACGCGCGGTCAGTCTGTACTGTACCGGAGGCAGGGACTTTATCACTGCGCTGATAACTGTCCCGGTAAGTATGGGCCTTTGGGCACCGCTGCGGCGGATAGGCCTACGGGCCAGGCCTACGGGCCAGGCCTACGGGCCCAGACCTGCGGGTCCCTCACCTCTGCGTTACGCGCGGTCAGGCCTGCCTGCACCGGAGGTTGAACGTTACCAGCGGCCACTGACCGGGTAACCGACGCCTACGAGCGTCCATCACTGTGGTGGTGAGGCCTACGGCCATGGCCTATGGCCTAGGCTCCTTGAGTTGGCACTACAACCTCTGCGTAGCGCGCGGTCAGGCTCGCCTGTACCGGAGGTTTGCCAGATCGGCTTGCACAGCACGGACCCTGGATCTTGGCATTTACGGGTTTCACAGAGTACGGATCCGCCCCCCCCCCCCCCGCCGCCTTAACGTACCTACTGCCACCACCGGCGTTATGGTGGGGCAGGGGAGGGGGAGCGGGTACCAACTGGCCGACCTGGAGAGGTCAGGGCACGGTCAGGAGGACGAACAGGTGGGATGCCTCTCAGGGCGCGGCCACTGCAGCCAGAATAGGAGGCAGGGGCGTAATTTAATTAAAAACCTCTTGTGGGGAGCAACCGCCATCAAGAGTTGGACGAGCACCGATAACGGCTCACTCAAACATGGCTCACCGCATCTCACGCACGCCCTCTCCGGCAACCTCCAACGGCTACCGTAGCAACGAAGGCGAACAGGCAGCCAGCATACTGACGGAATTCATTGAGAAAGCAGAGAGGCGAAGGATGGATTCACCAGCGGAGGCCCTATACGTACCGCTGCCGCACGAGTCGGATACTAACTCGGAGGCAGACATGGACATGACGGATACCGGTGCGGAAACACCGACACAGGACGAGCACTGTTATCCGGCCGCCGCTGGGAAGCCACCGCCATCACCAGGAACGGCAACGGGAGAAGGCTGGTGTTAGCAGCCACGTCCCCGACTTACACACCGCCCCCAGTAGGAGGCCTACACAGAGGGCTGAGGATGGTGGTGGCGGATCTGTCAACTACGTTCAGCCCGCCACCCGATCCGGCATGCGGGGATCAATGGAGAGGTCCGGACTACGTACCCACCCCGATAGCAGAGCTAGAGCGCCTGGAGGCGCGAAAGCGAGAACTGCAGGAGGAAATACGTAACAGAAGGGCGGGGTACTCAATAAACTGGTCGCAGGGCGAGTCACACGGATCCTCACCACCTACACTGGCAGGCGGAGGCGAGCTACCTTCAGACGAGTATGTCCACAGGCCCAGACCTTCGGCATTCAACACACCCAGAAGGGAAGCAAGAGCACCCACACCTGCAAACACACCACCACCGCCCTATAGGGTCAGGACACCGGCCCCGGTAACGGCTCCACAACAAGCGCACGTGGACACGCCCGCCCAGGCCGTATCGGGTACGCGCGAGGTCACGCAGGAACCCGAGGGCACGGGTTCCTACCTGGAACAGTTCATACCGACGGAAAAGGTACCGCTGGACGCGGTGTGCGACAACCTTGCGGGCAACACAGCAAAATTGCTGCAGGCGCTATGGAACAACCCGGTGACCAAAACGGAGCTTACAGAGATCCACACAACACTGCCAAGGCCAGGCAATGTGGAAGTGCTCCAAAAAACCCGGATGAATCCGGAAATCGAACACATACTGCAGCAGCGAGTCAGGGACAATGATGCGGCCCTAGCGGCAGCCCAGTGGGGCGTGCAGTATGCGGCCAGGCCAATAGCAAAAGCCCTGGACGGGATAGAGACTGGCAAACCACTGTCCAAGAAGGAAATGGCGGAGGCACTGGTTACCACGCTGAAACTACTAGCGCGCACAAGCAACACAATACTGGGCCTCAGACGGGACAACGTGCGTCCCACTCTACAGGCCCAGATCAAAACACTAGCAAAAAAAGAAGGAGATAGGGGATTCAAGTACCTCCTGGGAGAGGACCTGGCGGCACAGGTCACCACTCTGGAAGCGAACCAGAAAACCGCGCATGCCATAGTGAGAGGAAATGGCAGGCAATACACAAGACCGGATCGCAAACAGGGAAACTTCAGAGGCGGCCAGGGGAGAGGCCGCACAAGCCAATACCTCCCTCACAGCAACTCACAGTATTCCGCACGCCACAGGCAGGACCACCACCGACAAAGCGGAGGAGGACAGACACGCCCACAGCGAGGGGGGCGGGGCCGCGGAACGGGATACCGAGCGAGACCAGCAAGGCGGTAAACAAAGTGAGTAAAAGCTCCAATAACTTTGAAGCGGGGGGCGTGACCAAGAGAGCTGGGGAATGGGAGAAGGTTACCGACAACGAGTGGGTAAAACGCATGGTAAAGGGCATTAAGATTGAAATCACTACCCTACCAGGCCAAGCAGTAGAGCCTAAATCAGACAGCAAAGGGAATGATAAAATATTAAGCGAGAAAATATTAGAAATGCGCGACCAAGGGGTAATAGAGCCGGCGGAGCACACCGAACGCGCCTTTGTGTCACATCTATTCCTAAGGCCTAAGAAAGACGGCGACTTCCGGCCAATACTCAACCTATCAAAATTAAACGAGTGCATAATCTACAGACATTTCAAAATGGAACAATTAAACACAGTAATGCAGCTAATAACAAAGGGGGCGTGGCTTGCGAGCATAGACATCTCCCAAGCATACCATAGCATAGAAATCAGGGAGGCAGACAGGGATCTGCTGCAATTTAAACACGGAGGAAAGAGATATCGTTTCAGAGTCCTCCCAAACGGTTTGAGCTCGGGCCCCAGGGTCTTCACGAAAATTATGAAGGCCGTTATGAGCCACTTAAGGTCACAACACCATATACTACTATGCTTCTACATTGATGATACAATACTGATAGGTAACACCGAAGCAGAGGTGAACGAGGCAGTAAGAGTCACACTAGGACTACTAACAACGTTAGGGTTCACAATAAACAAGGAAAAGTCGGTGCTACAACCGACGCGGGAGCTGCAGTTCCTGGGGTTCCGAATTAATACAGAACTGATGAGGGTAGATCTGCCTAGGAAGAAATGCGGGGAATTACTAGAATTTGCCAGACAGGTACTACACGAAGAAAACCTGAAAATTAAAACTTTCGCAGCTTTGATCGGTAAGCTAGTGGCCACGGACCAGGGCAACAAATGGGCCAGGATAAAGTCAAAATCAATGGTACGGGCCCTCAACTGGAACTTAAGGGACAGTAACGGGAATTACGACAATAAATGCACACTCACACAGAGGGTGAGGGAAGCCATTAGATATTGGATAGAGAACCTAGAACTGGCCAGGAGAGAATACAAAACAACGCCAGTTAACGTGTGCGTCTACACAGACGCCTCCTCGCATGGATGGGGTTTCTACAGCCAGACACATCACTTACACTACGGGGAGCAATGGGATGAAACAGTCAGTGAGGACACACACATAAACGTATTGGAACTAAGAGCAGTACGACGTACGCTAGAGCACCTGGGAGAGAAAGTAGGGGGAAAACATGTAAGAATATTCGCAGACAACACCACTACTGTAGCATGCATAGGCAAAGGGGGATCCGCGAGATCAAAGACATGCCAACAAGAGACAGAGGAGATATGGGAAATCACCGAGAAAAACAACATTACAATATCCATTAGATTCTGTCCGGGGGTGGAAAATATCGAGGCAGACTGGGCATCGAGAGCATTCACGGATGCGGGGGAATGGACGCTAGACGATAATACAGTCAATAACATATTCAACAGACTGGGGAAGCCCGCAGTGGATCTTTTCGCCTCAAGAGTGAACCGAAAGCTAGAACAATATGTCACACGGGAATATGATAGACAGGCAAGGGGTACAGACGCACTATCACTAAACTGGAAGGATATTAACGCTTATGTCTTTCCGCCTTTCAGCTGCCTGTCGAGAGTGATCAGCAAGATCATACGGGAACGACCGAGGGGCATCCTAGTAACACCGGAATGGCCAACACAGCCCTGGTACCCGCTGCTCCACAAGCTGAGAGGCTACACTTCATCGTGGACCATCCCGATCAAGCCAGGTACGCTATCACTCAAGGGGAACGAGGGGAAGCGATTCCCCCTGACGAACAACATGCAATTGAGGATAACACCACTCTAGGCGGCATGTTCGAATCAATGGGGATGAACAGGGCAGCCGCCCACACGCTTACGGCATCCTGGGCAACGTCCACCCAAAAACAATACACGTTAGTCCTAAGGAGGTGGGTGGCACACTGCGAGGCGCAGCGGATTAACCCAAGGAGCCCAACAATACAACAGGGCATAGCCTACCTCCAAACGCTGTTCTCGGGAGGGGCAGCACGCACCACGATCAATACGGTCAGGTCACTGCTGTCCACCTTTGTAACGGTAGGAGGGGTGCCTTTCGGAGAGCATCCATTGGTGAACCGCCTTCTCAAAGGGATAGGCAACCTGAAACCGACCAACCCCAAATACACCACAATCTGGGACCCAAAACCACTGCTAAGCTTCCTGCAGGGGTGGGGGCCGACAGAGCTACTGACGGTGGACAGACTCAATAAGCGAACGCTGTGCTTATTTCTACTGGCGACAGGCCAACGCCTACAGGCACTGGGTCTAATGAAAAGATCGGACTTTACGTGGGCACAAGGGGAGTGCACATTGAAATACACCACTAAACTAAAATCAAACGACCCCAGCAGGAACCCCTTAATACTGAACTTCAAGGTGTACGGGGTACCAGAACTATGCGTATACAGCCACCTAAAGACATATGTGGAGAAAATCGAACTCCAGGCGGCGGCACCTGCGGTGTTCGCCACGACCAGGCCACCTCACGTAAAGGCGGCACAAGACACCCTAACTAGATACGTGAAGAGTACGATGACAGAGGCGGGGGTAGATATGGGGGACTACACCCCCTACTCGTGCAGACACGCCGCAACGAGTGCGGCAGCAAGAAGACAGGTACCACTGGCCACCATCCTGCTAGCGGCAGGGTGGTCAGGGGAAGGAACTTTCAGGAGATTCTACAACAGACCGGTCACCAATAACCACCCTGTGACAAACCTGATCCCAGACATCTGGGAACAAGGCCAAAAACAATTGAGACAATGTACATTACTTATCCCAGAAAGGTTAACAATCTAGACCAGAGGGTCACTAAGATTAATGTTAAACATGAAGCAACTAAATATGTGATAGACTTAAGAGTCACCTGTTAGTAGATTATAACAAAATAAAAAGCACTAAGCAACAAACCAAGGTGTGGAAAATTTGTTTAATCACATGTGACTAACAATGCACTAACAACAAAACACAACGATTCCAGAACAACAGCAGCAATACAAAGTAGCGGCTGGCCCTCGTGGCCTGATTACCATCATAATATATAATTCTGCTAATTTATGCAGCAGAACAGGAATTATTATGGTAAGAAAGAGGCCACGAGGGGCCAGCGGCCCACCCTATCACTGTTAACACCGCCCTACACAACTGTTTTCCAGGAATCGAAACTACAAAAAATGACGAGAGCTCGACCGACGCGACATCCAGTAGCCGCTGGCCCCTCGTGGCCTCTTTCTTACCATAATAATTCCTATTCTGCTGCATAAATTAGCAGAATTATATATTACCCTTCTCCTCTTACACCATAACTGGTTGGTTGGTTGTTAAAGTTCTACGTCCTGGCAACATCTAAGGTCATATCAGGATGGGGACCAACTTTTGACAGTGCGCACTCATGGCAACTTCATAGTGCTGCCCCACTGGGAGACCAGGCCGCTAGCACCATGATCTGATTTCCCACATAGTCACATTATCCTGATACTGTGTGGGTTTGTGGTTGAAATCCTGTACAAGACCTTTTCCACAGAGCAGGCTGCTGTGAACTGCTAGCCACATTAGTTATACCACTCACCAGACGGGATGGCCGAATGAGTTAGAGCGTCCGTATCCCGTGTTGGTAGATCGTGGGCTCATGGGTTTGAACACTGGTCGAGTCAAACCAATGACTTAAAAATTGATACTTGTTGCTTCCTAGTCTGGCGCTCGGTATTAATAGGATAGGGCAAGGACTGGTTGGTGCAGTGTCAGGATAATGTGACTGAGTGGGATATCAGGTCATGGTGCTGGCGGCCTGGGCCCGTATGCATGGGCCGGTGCTAGGGCCCTAACCGCGGCTATTTTGGCACCACATGGCTAACGGTAGAAAATCAGCATGCATGAGCCGGTGCCAGCGCTAACCGCCGACCATAGCCTAGGCTAAGTTACCCTGATTACAAGTCAGGTTTAACTGCTAGCCGCGCTGGTTGGTGTGCATGTGAGGGTCTCAATCTATTGAATGCTGTCATTTGTAACAGAATTACATACGCAATAAGTGAAATTTGATCAATTTAACCCTAAATGCGAAGCGATATTAACGCTGCTGCCGCATCAGCGGCGATATTAATATTTTCGAATCGACGAATGTTGGTGTGCATGTGAGGGTCTCAATCTATTCAATGCTGTCATATGTAACAGAATTACATACACAATAAGTGAAATTTGATCAATTTAACCCTAAATGCGAAGCGATATTAACGCTGCTGCCACAGCAACGTCGATGTCCATACTGTCCAACGTCAAATAAACATGGCCACCACCGTCGCCGCCGAATCGGCGGCAATATATTACGCCCAAATCTATTCAATGCTGTCATATTTAACAGAATTACATATGCAATAAGTGAAATCTTATCAATTTAACCCTAAATTCGAACCGAAATTAACGCCGCCACCGCATTGGCGGCGTTATTCATATTGTCGACTCGAGGGAGTTCCCAAATCTATAAATAACTTCACGGTTAGCTATCCTCACTGGCTAGTACATTTATGCATACGGCTTGACCTAATTAACCAAGGCCCTCCTAGCCGCAGATAGCTATCCCAGACTTGGCTCCTAGCTCTGGCTAAGCCTACCTCCGATTCATGCAT